>VXBL01004644.1:57476-71348 GCA_013400195.1 Aramus guarauna | reverse complement strand
GTAATGTAAATAGAGAGGCGAGCGCTTGCAGCCCTCCTCGGACCCGAGGAACCCATCTGGGGACGGCGCCAGCAGCCCTGCCGGCAGTCTGCTCTCGGGGGCTTTGGCCGGTACCGTTTGAAGTGTCTCGAGTATCAGCGTCAGCATCGTGTCCCCAAGGCCAGCCGTGCCCCCGCACGTCCCTGTTGCACGCGCGCAGTGGTTTGGAGGTGGGGGGCTCCTGCTCAGCCTAAATTGTCCCTTTTCTCCCCTGAAAAGCTGTTTCTTCTGCCAAAACAGCCTTCCTCCTAGCCATGAGATGAGGATGGAGGGTGTAGCCCTGGCACCACCAGCATCTTGAGGGGGCTTTGGGGTCCTGAGCCCCTTTGGGTACCAGCTGCTGGGTCTGCCTCCTTCCCCGAGCACCCCAGGGTGCCTCCATCCCCGGCTCTCATGTGGGGAGAGATGCAGCTTCCTCGGCGAGGCGGGGATGGCCACTGCAGTGGGTCGGGGCTCTCGTACCCTGTTTAGGGCAGCATGGGGTGCTGGAGAGCTTGTGATGGGTTGGCACTGGGCACCGTCTCCAGGGACAGCCTTCCCCACCCTTCCTTCCCGTGGTTGCCCTTTTTGTGGTGCTTTGAGAGGCATGGGGAAACCTGGAAGACTAAGTTCTCTTAGTTTAAATGCCTGTGCGTTTGCTTGCTGTGTGTGTTAGCAATGTGACTTTTGGCTTTTCTTGAGGATGCTGGCGATGTATGGCACCATGTCACCTCGGAGGGACCTGCAAGCCAGCCTGGGCTTTTGTCCCTGTGCGCTCTGCTCACCATCCTGGAACAACCCAAAGCCACCCTAGACAGGGCTGGGGAGCCCAAACTGGGCAAACCTCATCTGGCTAAGGAAGGGAAAAAAAAAAAAAAAATGAAGCCAAAAAGCCTGCCCTGGGAGAGTTTCCAAAACAAATCCTGATCCTTGACTCTGCACAGAAACAGGAAAGCTCCCAAGGGTGTTCCTTCAGCTTGTCTGGAGGAGGATCCCCAGCAGCATCGCAGCCAGGGCGAGGGACATGGGAGCCAAGGTGCCACCAGTGCCGGTCCCTGACGGGTCATGGCAGGAGGAGCAGATGCAGCTGGGAACATCTGGGAGCAGAGAAGGAGGTGCTGGCAGAGGGGATGCCGAGGAGGCTCATGCTGGCTCGTGTGCCAGGAGCCGGGCAGGCACCGACTGCGGTGTCCTCGGAAAGTCCCAGGCCGGTGGGAGAAATCCCTTAGCCGAGCGCCCAGGACAGGCTGTGGACCCGAGGAGTTGAGTGAGCGGGGGCCGCCCCTGGGACCCTGCATCCCTGGGGGAGGCTCTGAGGAGAGAAGGAGCTGGGATGGAAGCGAGTGGGCTCCAGATGAGGAGGAGAGACCCTGCTGGGAACTGGGACCCCTCGGGGCCACCTCTGTGGTCCCCAGCCCAGCGGGGACAGAAACCCAGGGGAATGGGGCTGCTTCCCTCCATCGCCCATGTGTCCCCGGCAAGGACACAAGTAGGGGCAGGAGATGAGGGACCCCAAAGCGGGGAAGGGGTGTGCTCCTTGTGGGGTTAGCTCCCCTTTTGTCTCTGTTGGGTGTTGGTAATTTGACCAAGGGCCAGGAAGAAGACAGGAGGACTGCGATGTCCCCCACGCAGCAATCGCATAAGAAACACAGGGAAGCTTGCCCATAGCTGCAATCAAAGGGTTCACGGGGCAGGAATGGCACAGCACCCACTCAGGCTGAACCGAAGCTGCTGTAAGGAAATGCCACCCCCGTGCCATGAGGGACCCCCCTGTGGGAGTGGGGACACCCTGTCACCGCAGGGACCAACCACCACATCCCTGAGTGGCAAGGTTCTGGGTGCCCCCGGCCCTTCCCCTCTCCCACGCACCCACAGGGCATCCTGCGATGGGTCCGGTGATGCTAGGTGGCCCTGGAAGACCCCACGGAGTGCGTGGGGACTGAGGACATCTGCGAGGGTTTTATTTGCCGGGACCAGCCCTCCGCAGCCCTGGGGTTTACGAGGCAGCCAACGCGGCTACTTCCTCGTGGGCTGCAGCAATAAAGCCTGCCGGGGGGTCAGAGGTGATACCGACTGCTCTTAAGTGGGCAAAACCAGTGGTCTGGGATGGAAACTGAACTTCTTGAGCCATAATCAGAACCAGCGGGGTTAAATTCCAACAGCTAAATACGAAGGACTTAGCCTAAACATCTCTCTGGTCTTGCTCCGTCTGTCCCAAACAGGATCCTGCAGCGTGCAGTTGTTTGGGCAAGGTCAGGCTGCCGGCGTGCCGAGGTCCGCGTGCCGCATCTCCTCGCTGCCTTGAGATCAGGCATCGTCGGGGCCACAGAGTTTCCTCCATCTTGGTGCGCTGTTGCACTGGGTAAATACCTCTGCAGCGCTGGGGGAATTGGGAGACACCCGCAAATGGATGTGGAGTTAAGCAGTTGCTGGTTTCAGGGCTCTCCAAAGCGCCAGGGTGAGGTTGATGCTGGAAACCTGAGCCCTGTAATTGTATTTTTCTGCCTGAGTGATATCTGAAGAGTTGGTTAGTTTGTTTGCGTGTTTGTTTGTAGTACAACTATCAAAGGAGGTCTCGACGGTGATGCACACCGCTTCTAAAAAAGGGCCTGCCCCGGAGCCAGCACCAGCCCTTCTCCAGGTCGAGCCACTACACGTCCCCATAAGCATAACCCGTCCTACCAGC
The DNA here is from genome assembly GCA_013400195.1 of Aramus guarauna. Taxonomy (NCBI): domain Eukaryota; kingdom Metazoa; phylum Chordata; class Aves; order Gruiformes; family Aramidae; genus Aramus; species Aramus guarauna. The sequence continues at coordinate 68,644 of VXBL01004644.1, read as the reverse complement.
AGCGGCTCCAGAAGCACGCCAGCATTCCCACAGGAGCGGGGGATCGTCTGGCGTGCCTGAAAACAGGCTCTGACAGCGCTGAGCACTTCCAGGAGAGCCCTGGGAAGGGCTTTCTGCAGGGGGCAAGCAGTGGGTTTGGAAGGACGTGGCCAAAATGTGGCTGCGGAGAGGCTGTGGGAGCGGGGGAGTCAACAGGAGCAGGGCTGAGTAGATGCACCATGGCATTTCCTCAGCTGTGGGAAGCTGAGAGACATCCCCCTGGTAGAAAAAGACACTAAAGAAATGTGAACACGGCCGTGCATCTCAAGGTCTGTGTGCTGAATGTAGCGTGGTCCACTGAGGAGACCTGGCTTGACTCTCCTGGGCTGGTTTCTCCACTGGCCAACCAAGTGGAGAGGTGGGAAAGCCCCCGGTGGCATCTACCACACAAGACCACCCCCATCCCGGCATCTGTCTGGGCATCCGGGCACCTCCACCTCGCCAGGTCCTGGTTTCTACCTCCAGCCTGTGGGAAGAGTCACTAGTCCCTGTGGCAGGAGGTTGGTAGAGGGCCGGGCGGGCTGCTGAGTGTTAGCATCAGTGTGGTTTATTACGCTTATTAATGATGTGGAGAAGGCAGCGTGTTAGCAAAAACATGACATATTTGGGTTAGTTAAGGCTGAAGGACTCTGCTGCTGTGGGAAAGGATTGCACAAAGATTTATGACATTCACCATGGGCCTGTGCAAGATGATGCATCTTGGATAGACTAATCAAGATAATTCACATATATTGTCCTAAATTAATTATAGCCACTAAGTACAAGCCCAACATGTCAATGCAGACAGCTCAATTAAGAGCTCTTATTCAATATATGCTGATGGTCAAAAGAGCGAAGAAACGATTACAATGGGCAGAGAGTATGGAGCAAAGCGGTGGAAATATTGCAGTATCACCGTTTAAATCAACACGGCTTCGCCAGCACGTGGAGGAGCAGAGGGTGAGGGTGACGGTCGCGGAGCAGCGTGGTGAGAGGTTAAGAGGGCACAGAGGGACCTGCTTCAGCCCTCTCCTCCTGATAACCTCTTAAAAATGGAAGAGATCAAGTATATACAGTAGATTTTTAAATAACAAAGTGTGTGGGGGTGGAAGAGCTATTTTAAAAAGCAAGCGCTATTTGGGTGGAGCGGGAGCAGAGGTTCCTGTCTGCGCGGGGCAGTGGCCCCGGGGCACAGCGTCGGTGTGCTGCCCAAGGAGAAAAGCTGGGGAAGAGGAGAAGAATACACTCGGCGAGACCAGGAGTGGATGCTGCATCCCGGCTCGGGAAAGGACGTGGAAAAATTGGAGAGGGCTCAGGAAAATGGGAAACTGCCTTTGAGTGGGAGGCTGAGGCAAGCCCCTGTCTATTTAGTCTGTTGCAGGCAAGGTTAGGACGTGACTCCATCGCAGTCAGCACGCACCTCCGTGGGGAAGGGATTTCTTTCAGTCAAAAACACGTAATGAAACCCAGCGGCCAGGGGCTGGAGCGAGTCTCACACCACAGCAGGAACTCGTTGGGGCCAGGAGAGCTCTCCGTCCCCCACCCCGTGTATCCGAGGGGCTCCCTGCAGCCTCCCTCCAGCCGGGGTGCCGTTCCCTGGGTGCCGTGATGCTCAGCGGGGGACCCCGACTCCAGGCACCCTGTGCCCCGGGGTGAAGGGTTCTGTGCTCCAGCCCAGCCGTGGCTGCGGGAATCTTGGGCTGATTTCCCTCCTGCAAGACTCTGGCCAGCATCATGCAATCTGTTTTCATTCCTATTTCATGAGATGTGAATAATTAATGAGAAACACAATGCAGGGAGGATAAGATGGATATATATAAATATATATATATACACGTATACTCACACAAACACAAATATCTATGGTGTTTAAAAGAATTAAGGCTCAAATATATGGGGGATGTTGCAGTACAGAAGCTGTGAAAACATGGGGCAGAGAGCAGGGGCACGGGGGAGAGTCCTGTAAGGCAGATGGAGGGGGTTTGAGAGATACAGAAGATGAGATATAGGTGTTATCTCCTATGGAGGGAAAGGCAGAAGCATGGTGTCCTGCAGGGCTCTTTGGGTCCAGCAGCAGGGACCCCCAGCCCTCCCACCCGGCCCGGGAGCTCACCGCAGGCAGAGGCGGAGATGCCTCTTCCCCGGAGATCTTCCCCGGAGACGTGCAGGGCCGCGCTCCTCCGAGGAGACGGCGATGCCAAGGGCTGCTCCTGCATCACCCTGGGGAAGGGGCGAGATCCCGGCGCGCGCCCGTGCCGCAGCGGGAAACAAAGCCCGAGGAAGGATGAGAAACAGCTTCTCTGCGCCCGGGGGGGTTTCGCAGCCCTGCCAAAACCGCCCTCCTCAGCCTCTCGGCAGCAGCCCAGGCCCCGTGCAGCTGCTGCCGCTGCTCCTGTGCGGGGTCGAGCCTCTCGCACGCGCGAAGGCTGGGCCGTCCACAGCCGGCTAACAAGCATCTGCGTGGCGCGCGGGTGTGTGAAATCTCTCCCTCCAGCTGCACAGCAAAGCCCATCACCTGCTGCATCAGGCCTCCCAGCTTCTAGCCAGGCCTGAAAAGCGCTAATTGGCAGTAATTAGCCCTCCTGCGGGGCTCTCACCCTGCAGCCTCCCCGGTCCCAGAGAGCCCATTGCACCTGGCTGCTGCAAGAAGGGGGCTGGTGTCCCCCCACCCCATGCCGGGTGCTGGAGCCATGGGGAACCGGCCATCTTCCCGGGAGCTGCCATGAGCTAACCCGGAACGATCCTGCGGCGCAGCCCCTCAGCGGCTTTTCCACCCTGGAGCTGAGCCATGGCCGGATGGAGGTAGGGCGAGGGGTGGCGTGGGGGACAGGAGCACCTTGAAGGTGGCCAGTGCTGTAGCTGTGGGCGATGGGTCCTGCGCTCGGGCATCAGCGTGGTCACACCTTCGCTGGATAAGGACGTGGGGAGCCCGGGAGCCCCCCATGGATGTGGCTTGTGTTGCATGAAATGAATTTGTATGTTGTCTGTGCCCCAGCAGGAGTCAGCCCCCACGGCCCACACTGACCCAAGGGGTGCACTTGGCCCTCTGTAACAGGAGGGTCTGTGCTGGCCTCGGGTACGGGGTCCCCACGCAGGGACGCGTGGCTGCGCTCGCTGTCACCTGCGCCCCAGCCAGCCCCTGCGTCCTGGTGGCACTTGGAGCAACGCACCCAGCGGTGCAGAGGGCTCTTTGCCCAGGCAAAGTGCGCGGTGCCGTGCCACGGCCCCAACCACGATCTGGCTTTGTGGTGGGACACAGATTGTGGCTGCTCCTCCTGACAGCCCGAGAGCCGGGCATCTTCCTCCTCCTCGCCCTTGCCCTGGATTTCCAGCTTTTGAATCTGCTTCACCCAAAAATACCCTCTTATAAATAACCCCGCTGGAGTCCTCCTCTGCACAGTGCCCTGCGCCTGCCACCTTCCCCGCCCGCTCGTGCCCCCCACCGTGGCAGGGACCGGGGTGCTGTCCTGGCATTGCCGGCAGGACAAGTTTGGCCCCCCCTTGGGTTTGCTCCAGCCCGGCTGTACCTGCACCCACCGGGGCTGGGGGCACGCGGGGGCACCCGGCGCCCGGTCCGGCCCATCCTGCCTTTTATCCACAGAGTTGATCGCTCTTGTTTCCCAGGTCTAATTTATCACCTCACTTTTTATAAATGGGTCATTTCCCATACCCAGCCTGAGAGACAATTGTGACAGGCCCTGGCACCGCGCCACGAGCTCCTTTCAACTTCATAGCGAGTTCATCAAAGGCCCGAGACACCATTTCCCCAAACAGTAAAAGTGTCAGAGAAAGAGGCGTGTTGGGAAGCCTCGGTGACAGCCAAGTGCTTAATTAGTGGTAATGCAGAGTTTACGGCCCCCCTCGCCACCTCCCCCTATTCCCTTGTTTCTGGGAAGGGCGCGAAGGGTGAGACAGGTCTCTCTGCTGCTCGGTGACCCGTGGTGTCCTCCAGCGACGTGGCGCTGGCGGAGGGGACGCGACGTCCCAGCCTGGCTGCTGCAGGACGATGAGGAGAGATTTCCCCGTGCGGTGCTCACCCAAGAGCATCCCCATTCCCGGGTCTCCCCTTGTGCTGCAGCCCAGCCCGGCACCCATGGGTGCCCGGCATCCACAGGCACCCTCTGGTCCCTGGCTGCCGGGTGACCCGAGAGGATGCGGGAAAGCCCCTGTGCAGGGTCAGCAGCAGAAACGCTGCTTCCCGCCCAGCCATCCTCATCTCAGCCGCAATCTCCTGGCTCCTGCGATGCCTCCAGCCCCGTGAGACGCGGTGGCGGTGCGTCGGGCTGGTGCAGGGGGCTGCGTACCGCTGTCACATCCCTTTCGTTCCTCTCTTCTCTCCATTAATCCTCTCTCTTTTCCTCCAGTAATCACCTTCCTGCCCATCACGCTCCCTGCCTCTCTCCAGGCTATTTTTACCATATCCTTTCGGCAACGAAGCAGCTGGAGCCAAGCGTGGTGACTTCAGCGTTCAGAGGCAGAGCGTAAGCATTAACGGAGCTGATGGCATTATGATATTGGCACTCGTCTCTCTCACGGCTTCCCTAATACCGCCTAACGTCAGCCAGGAATTTTAGCCACGACGGTGCATTTAGCAGGGCTTTCTCCCTGCCTCCCACAGCTGCCAGACTCATCCTCTCACCCCTGACCTAGCCGGGGGCCAAATTTTCCACCAGAAGTTGCCAAATACAGGTAAATCTCAGCAAGAAAATCAAGAGATCTGGTGAGGTGGTGCTTCATCCGCCCCGCGCACGGGTGCCCACAGCTCCCAGGAGAGCGGATCACCGTGAGGAGCACCGCTGCCGTCGCAAAGCCGAAGGTACAGGGGGTGAGCAGAGAGGGCTCCCCCATCACTTGGCCAGCAAAGTACCGCATCCTGCTCTAGGATGAAGCTGGTCCCAGCCAGAGCACCTCCATGCCTTGCTTTCCTGCCTGCAGAGGTGCCGCGTTACCCCTCGGGACACACACGTGGCCGATGGGGATGAGCACGGCGATGGGCCGTGCCGTGGCGCTGCTTGCTATTCACGTTCTTCGTCCTCCCGAGGGCTGGAGCAGCGCTGAGCTGACACAAAGCAGATATAAAGCTGATTTTCATTAGGGAGCAGTCTCGGAGGAGCGCCGGGTCTCACCATGGGGCCCCGCTCGGACCCAGCGGGGCTGCGACGCCGACGGCTCTGCCCACTCCCCAGGCGCATACCCCACGCCGGGTGACGGATGGCATCTCCCCACCACTGCCCCACGGCACGTTGGCAGAGCTGGCCCAGATCCACCCCGGGATGGGATGACGGCCGTGATGGACCGAGTCCCCGTGTGCAGGACCGTGCCACCCCACGCGCAGGACATCCCTGCCCAGAGGAGCCCGCAGAGGGACCTAGCAGCTCCCCGGCTCCCCGGCACGTCCCACCTGGCCGCGGTTCCCCGCTTCGCCTCCCTGGCCTCGAGTTTCCTGAGTGCCGGGCTCTCCCCCCCGCCACCCTCCTCGGCACGGCTGGGGCCTTGCAGCTACAACCAGGAAACTATAAAACTTTACAGAGTGCGGCTGGAGAGAAACAGGAATTGCTGCAGTGACTGCCAGAAGGGCCAGCGTTAGATTCACAAGATTTTCCAGGGCTTGGACTCGCCAGGAAGGGATTTATCCACCTAGGAGGAGCTGTAAAAACTAAAATTAAATTCTTCATCTTGGAAAGGGAGGGGGTAGAGAAAGAAGAAAATGCTTGACCTCCCCCCAGATGCTCTGCTGGAGGCCAGGAACCGGTGGGGGACGTGGGGCACCCACGGCCGCACCTGCCGAGACCCTGGCTGAGGGGACCCCGGCACCCCAGGGGTCCCTGCCCCAAACAGTGAGTGGGTGCTGTTTGTCCTGGTGGGGGCTGTGCCCAGCACCCCTCCAACCTGACCTTTGCCTTCAGGGCATCATCAGGGGGCTCTGTGGGTGCCAAGGGGGAGGGTTGGGGTCACTGTCCCCTCCCTGGTCTCTGTCCCCTGTCCCATGGCTCCATCCCACACGCTGCCATCCCTGCTGCAGCTGAGGATGGTGCCGGGCATGGCATGGGGGCAGTTCGGGACCCCAGCAAAGGGTGAGCAGGGATGTTCCTGCCAGCCCAGCCTGACGGCATCCCTGCAGCTCGGCGGGGGGTGTTTTCTGTGGTGTTTTGGGGGCCGGCGAGCAGCTGGGAGGAAAAACCCATGCTGGACTACGGGCTTCAGGGAGGTGCCGCAGCATCCTGGGTAGCCACTGCAGGGGACGCAGCAGTACCTGGCTGGGGCAGGAGCTGCTGCTTTCTGATGGGGTGCAGCTGATTTTGGGACCACGCCTGGCTCCCAGCTCTGGGCCAGCTGAGCCGTGCCGACCTCCCCTGCCCTGCGCTGTGGCCAAGGGGACCGGACCGGGAGCAGGTCCCCTCCTGTGCCAGGGCCACCAGCTCTCACCCCAGGTTGTTTTGGGACTGGCATTGCCCAGGCACTTAGCACAGTCCCAGGGGCATCTCTCTGCCCGTCTGCGATCCTTGCCATCTCCTCCGTGCTGGTGTGGGACAGGCAGGGCCTCCCTCACCACCCTGCTCCTCTCCATCCCACCAGGCTCCTGCAGAGGTGGCGGGCAGGGGCACACCAGGGCCACCCAGCCACGGGCCCACCAAACCGGCCTCAGCACCCACAGGCTGCCGGAGCAATGCCTCCCGCATTCCTCTACCTCTCCTCCCGGGTTTTCCCCCATATAAGAGTGCATACAAAGCTTTTAGCAAAAGTCCGTGCTGCTGCCGGCTTTGGGTGCCATTTTCCACATCGGGGGAGCCAGGATGGCCGGTACAGCATCCCAGCCAGCGTGCGGAAGAGAGGGCTGTGCCATGACAGGATCTTTTTAGGAATATAGTGCTAATAAATCTTACGTTGCCTATCTTTTTTGCAACAAAGAGTCCCCGGAGCCTCGCCACCGAGCGGCATGGGAAAGCATCCCGCCACGGCTGGGGAGAAGCTGGGCTGCTCCTCCAGGCGCGTGGAGGCAAAGATCAAACAAGGCCCGCTTGGAAATCTCAGCAAAATTGTGCCAGAGGACACAAAGGATCCCCGGGCCAAGCCAAAGCTGCAGCTCCGACGTCGCTGGCTCCTGGGGCGAGTTGGCCTGTGCCGGGGCTCCGGCAGCTCCGTCTGCCCGGCCGCTGGAGCGGAGCGCGGCATGCCAGCAATTTGTTTTGTACTCGCGCTTTCAGGCTGGAAAAGCCAAGGGAAACCTGCAGATGAGAAGTTTACGTGCAAAATCCCGTCGGCTGAGCGCCCGGCTGCTGGCGGCATCACGTCGCTGGTGTCCTGCCCCGCCAGGTGCCACTTTGTGGATGGGCTTTGCAGCAGTTTTCGGTTTATTTCAATTTTTTTTTTTGCTTGCAACAGATTTTACACTGAATGCATGGAAGCACTGCTGTGAAAGTATGTATCGGGGAATGCTCCTTTGTTGCTTATTCTGGTTTTCTTTCTATTTTTTGCCTGTAACTGCCAGTGCAGGCTCTTAAAATAACTGGCTACTTTAAACCATGTTCCTTTGTTCCCCGGCTGAGCACCACTGGATGCCAGCTGGAGAGGGAGGGAGGTGAAGTGTCAGGGCCCTGCGGAGAGTTTTAAAGGAGGTTTGCAGTGACGGGGACAGCGCGTTACGCCCCGCGGGAGTCCTTCGAGCTGCCCTCTCCCCGGCTGCCAGCAGGGCCCCGTGCCGTGGGTTTTTCCAGGGAAGCACTGAGTTTGCAGGGTCTCAGCCGGCCCTCGTGCCACCACCCAAACCTCATCCAGGCAGCCGTGGGTCTGCACCCCGGTTTTGCAGCCTGCCGGTGGGTCTCCCCGCAGTACCGGGTCCCCCAGGGACTCCTTCCAGTCCCCCCGACTGCAGAGTCCTGCCCGCCCGGCGGCCCCTTTCCCACCCTCACACCGTCCGCTTTGCAGCAAACTTTTTAAACCATGAAAGCTCCCGAGCGCTGGAGGGGAGAGGCAGGACGGAGGCTGCGCGGCTCCCTTGACCCCAGTTAGTGTGGGAAAGGGCTACGGCAAAACTGGTTAGGAACTGGGAGCTGGCCCCGGGGGAAGCAATAGCTAAGTCTGGGCTTATCCCTTCTGAGCCGAGCGTCGGGGCAGCGGATGCAAATCCCAGGCAGGCCGGGTGCTGCTGGCACCTCTCCCAAGGTGTTTGTGCCCTCATCCTTGGGTGCCCCAGGAATGCGGCGTGGCAGGGAGAGGGGATCCCTGCAGCCGGGGAAGGCTCTGCCAGCGGGTTGGGCTCCACCGCCCGCGGGGCACCAGGGCTGGGCCAGAGCCCGGCTTGGAAGCCCTACGTCAGAGGCTTGTGCCATGCCCGGGCACGTCCCCGCTTTGTTTATTCCTTGGGCTTATTATTTTGTTTGACTATTTATTCCTGGCTGCCTTTTTCTCACGGTGGCTGTGTTTATTTAGCATGGCTAGCCCAGAGCCCGCTGGGCTTGCGTGCTGCTGCTGAGCAGAGCCGTAACCCCGGCGCGGCAAGTGCAGCAACGGGAGCCCTGCGCTGAGGTTTCCCCAGGGCCTGGCGGGGTGTTTGCAATGGATGGGACGCGTTTCAAGGGGACAGCGGGCAGGGAACGACAGGTTACCGAATGGTGGTCACGCGTGCTGCTGTTGATGTTGCCATCGCGCAGCCACATCAAAAGGGTTTTGGCACCTGCGTCCCTCCCCACCAATACAGCCCTGCGGGGCCAGGGCAGCTGCGTCAAGCAGAGAAATCCTGGGCGGGAAGGAGACAAGTTTGGAAGGCATGAGAGTAGCCCACGAAGGGATGCCACCTCCTTGCCATCAGTGATGCTCCCTGGGGACCCCATCCCACCAGCCCCCTAAGGTCCCGGGTGGTCCCAAAGCCTGTCCCCCCACGGTACCAGGGTGATGTGGAGATGCCTGCGTGCTGTCAGCCCTCCTCCTGGCCCCGGCTCGCCCCTCCGTTCCCAGGCCCCACGCAGTGTCCCTCGTGGCGGCATCCCCTGAGGACCCGAAATGCTGGGTCCTCTGCACGCTGAGGATGCGGCTGCAGCTGGGGGCCAGGGAGCCATGGCAACCCGGCAAGGACGGGGGTTGCCATGGTGACGAGAGGCGCAGCATCCGGAGCCGGCTTTGGGCAAGGGATGCTCCAAGTGGGGTGGGAGGAAGGACCGGGGTACCCCTGGGGCATGCCAAAGCCTCAGCTCAGGGTCCGGGAAAGCCCCCCCTGCTCCGAGGGCTGCCTCTGGCCTGCAGGGCCTGGAGGGGATGGGCAGGCAGGGGCTGGAGGGCTCCAAGCCCTGCACTTGTCCCTGCCACGGTCCCGCTGTGCCCAACGCCACCGTCACCTCCAGCTGCTCCCAGGCAGCCCCGGTGGGATGCGGTGCCAGGGCCTGCGTGCTCGGTCCAGGGCAGTGACCGGCTTTGCGGGGCATGCAGAGTCCAGCAAGGCCTCTTGGCTTTTTGCAGTCAGGAAGGTCTGCCGAGCATCTCTGCCTGCTTCAGATAAGGGCGTGAACCCCAAATATCTTGTTACCCCGCTTGGAGATCACTACCCCTCACTTGGGAATGGCTCTGCGGAGTCAGGCTGGGATGCAGGGTGGGATTCAGCCCCTAAATCGCTCCGTGTTTGGAGACCCTCTGCTCCCAGCGACTCAGGCAGGCACTGGGCTGCCTCCAGCCCGGGGCTGGGCACGCAAAGGGTGCCTGTGTCGGCGTTTCAGATGCAACCCCCTAAAATGTCACTAATGGGGCCAGGCTGCTAATTGCCTGGTTAGCAAAGGTGCCTGAGCAGGCAGTGGGCTGGGTGAGGACCCCACCATGGGGCATCACTGATTGATGGCCCTGCCTTGGTCCCCCCAGCCCCACGGCCACCCGCTAACAGGCGCGTCCCACCGTGCCCTGTCCTGCCGCGGGGCTGGGAGGCAGCGAGGGGAAGGGGGCGATGGGAGGCGGTGGGAGGAAACGGACCTCCCAGCCGGGAAGCACATGGGAGAGTGACATTTGCCAGACACCGATGCTGCTTTTGATAAAGAGTGGGGGGCAGTTTGCTGCCCGCAGGCACCCACGTTTCCCACACCTCCCGGCAGCTGGGGCTGAGCCTTGTCCCCCCAGCCCTGGAGCCGTCGCCTCCCACCCCCCCGGTGTTGTCCTGGCAGAGCCAGAGCGGCGCGAGGCCGGATGCCTCCTTTCCCTTTCAGACCCAGTGGGCTGCAGAGCAGGGGGTAAAAGGGCACAAACACTGATATTTTTTTTTTATTTTTTTAATTATTATTATTATTTTGACATCGTATTTGTCAGCATCTGATGAGAAAGGGCTAACGCAGAAGTGGACGGCGTCACCTGGACACCATCAGCACGGTTGCAACACGCACCCCACGGCAGAGGGACAGGGCCAGCTCTGCAAACACACAAACCTCATCAGATTTTTTTCCCAAGGGCTCACCCCCAGTGCAGGAATCAGCCCAGGAGCCAGGTTTCCAGCCACCCTTCCTCCTGACGCTGCCTTCCGGGGCGCCGGTACCGGGCGGGCTGGGTCCTTTCCCCCTGCAGAAATGGTGGCTGAGCTCTCCTGCAAGCACACGCCGGCAAACGGGGCTGGCAGGCGCTTGCAGCAATTCCACCCCGAAGCTTGTGGCTGGGCTTTATATCCTAAGCCTGCTTCAAACTTTGCACTGGGAGAAGTGATTTGTCTGCAAATGTTATGTGGTTAAAATAAATGCAGAGAATTTTAATCCTGGGAATTTGGAAAGTAGGAGATTTAAAATAACAAAACCCTTTCATATGGCACTTAATCCGAAATTAGCTGGGTTTTAAGTTTTACGGCGGTAGCTGATCATTCCTCGGCCACCTCCTGCTTGGTGCGGGAAGGGGGGGTCCCCAGATCCCCAGAGCAGGGGGGGCAGGGGGGGGGCTGCGGGACGGGCTCTCCCATCCATGCCATGCCGTGCCATGCCATGCCGTGCCGGGGCGGTGACGGCACTCTTTTTTTTTGTTGTTGACATGGAATGGATCTCCCACAGCTACTTAAGGTTTTAATTGCCCTGTGATTAAAGTTTTCATTACTAAGCAATTAGCACCTGAAATTTTAAGTGCTGAAGTGTTTAACTGCATCCTGAAGCTGCCAGAGGTGAGGGGTGGTGGATGTGGGTGGGACGGGAGAGGGT
>VXBL01004644.1:25374-47516 GCA_013400195.1 Aramus guarauna | reverse complement strand
GAGGATATTTGGGTTTAAGCAGTTCCAGATGGGCTCAGTGCTCGAGGAGAGCCGAGGAAGCGAGGGGAGAGCAGCGCAGAGATTTGGGTAACTGCCCCAGGCAGGAGAGAGGAGGGAGATCTTGGCAGAAACTCCCGCTCCACTCTGCCGGGATGGAGCTTGACAGCCGAGCCGCCCCGTCTGTGGGGCGAACCTCTGGATCTGCAGCGAGTAACCTTTTTTGGGGAGGGGGTGGGTTGTGGGGTTTTTTTTGGTGGTGGTTTTGGGTTTGGGTTTGGGTTTTGTTTGGTTTTTTTTTTAAATGGCATTATTTGTCCTCTGGCTTCTTTCCAAAAATACAACCTGGAAAAAAAAAAAAAATGGAGCTGGAGGGGGGAAAAGGGCCTTTTGGATCTCAGCCTGCCGTAAATGGTTGCCCTGCGGAGGCAGGCCTGCAGCACCAGCCATGTTTCCTTCCTTCCCCCGGGGACTTTGGGGCTCTCCATCGACTCGCCCCAGCCCCGCTCGGCTTGGTGGCCCCGTGGGGACACCTACCCCATGAAGCCATGGCCGCAAGGTGATGGGGCCATGGAGGGAGGTGGCAGTAGCATCCTGGTCACAGCAGGACCTGGAAACGAAGGCGGCTTTGCGGGCTGATTTACTGCCTACGTCCCGGTCAACGGCATTCGCAGCTCGAACAGGTCTGGCATCCCCGATCAGATGAGTTATTTCCGTGGCAGCGGAGGGTGGCTGCATGGCCATTCCTGCTGGGGATGGTGACCTATAAATCTCTCCTGCCTACTGGCCCACAGAGCTCCTGTTTGCCTGGCATGGCTGGTCGCGTTGTCCCACGGGAGCCCAAGGCGGGGAGCTGCAGCAGGCAGCCCCATCCCCTGGGCCAGGCAGGGACATGCTCATCCCAAGTGGGCAGCAGTTGTTTTAAGGCAGGCAGTGTGTCTGGCAGCAGGCAGGACTGAGGGGCTGTCCGTGAGGTCCGTCCATTCCCCTCGCCCGCAGCCTGGCAGAGCAAAAGCAGCTTTTTCTCCCGGGACGAGCCGAAGCCGTGAGCACCAGGGTGCATCCACCACGTGGGCAGGGATGGCAGCTCTTGCCCAGCTGAGCTGACCCCAGCGTGGCACACCGGGCTCTGACATCCGAAATCCCCGTGGTATTAATAGAACAGTAATTGCAGTGCAGGGCTGGACTCGGGCAGCTGGCTCGCGTCCTCCCCCGGCGTCAGTATGGCCTTTCTGCGGGACCAGGGTCTGGCAGCAGGACCTGGCAGGGCTCGGGCAGCGATCTGCACGTGTCCTTGGCGTGCGATTGCAGGGCAGGAACCTGCCGTCCTGCAAAAGCCCCGGGCTCTGAGTACCGTGCTTTGGAGGGGGGGGTGCCGCGTGGGTGCCAGCGGGTGCTGGAGCCTGGTTTGGCACAGCCCTGCTCGCCCAGTGGCAGAAATCTCCCTGGCTTGACCTGGTGCGTGACTGGGAGGAAGCGAACACCCATCCCTCCCTGCATCCCGGGCGCTGCCACTTGATCTGCTTTTCGCAGAGCTGGCACCCGTCCTCTCTCACATGCTTCAGTCTGTCTCGCGGCCGTCAGGAAACAGCTCCTGGCGAGGAGCATGCGGCCGGAAAACCCTCTTCAGCCAGTTAGCGACCGGCGGGTGGGCGACGGGGCAGGGCTGGAGGGAGGGAGCGCTCCCATCCCCCTCCGTCCTGCATGCCAGGCAGCTCCCGGTCATCTGGGAGCTGGATCTGGCCCATCCTGGAGGTGCAGGGGAGACCACGAGGGACACGCAGCTGGCCGGCAGCTTGGAGACATGGGGCCATCTCCCCGCATGTGATTGTTACACCCCGGTGCAGGTGTAGGATTGGGAAATGGAGGATGCGCCCTTGGAATTGGCATCTTAGGCTCTGCCGTGAGGCCGGGACCAGCAGTGGTGCCAGCGGGGCCAGGACCGGCGGTGGTGCTGGGACCGGTGGTGCTGCCCATCCTCGGACAGGCTCTCCGGGGCAGGGACCGCCTGCCCTTGTGCGTGCGTGTGTGGTGTGTACAAAGGGGCCTTAATCTCAGTTGGGGCCTCTGGGCCCTGCCATAATGCAGAAATAATGAGTCTATTATTAAGTGCCCACAGTACTTCTTCACTCCGGTGGCTCGCCTCCAGCAGCAGGCAGAACCTGCCCCGCTTGAAGTGGATGTGTCATCATTTGCCTCAGCAAATCCGATCCCCTTTGATGATGGGCCAAACGCCCTTGGCACGAAGGGCTACAGCTGTGATACAGGCCCCATTTTTTTCCCTTTTTTTTTTTTTTTTTTCCCCTCCTCTCTTCCCTTTGTTCCCAGTTTGTTGGCAAGTCGTTGGCTTGCCCCAGTCCTGGGCAAAGTGTGCGTTGGTGGGCACGACCAGTCTGAGCCCCCACGTCCTCCCAGAGAGGGACGGGGTTGGGGACTGGCTCCCACGGCAGCCCCGCGTCTCCCCCCTCGGCGCTGGGGAGCAGCAGGCGCCCTGCTCGGCGTAAGGACAGGTTCCCAGCGTGGGCGGCGATAGGGAGTGCTCCAGCCCTTCCCTTGGGCTGAACCACACTGCCCCTGGCCTGCCCGGCCCGACAGCCGGGAAGGGCGAGGGTGGGACTCTGCACGGCCCCCCGGCCTCGCGCCGGACACTGGGCCAGCCGGGCATGCAGAAGGGGTCCCTGGGAGAGCCAGGATTCCCCGGGGAGGCCAGGGGTGTGTGGGCTGTGCGGCACGCCGGCAGTGCTGCCAGCCCTGTCCCTGCAGAGGGAGTCTGCCGGCACCTTCCCCAGGCTCCCAAACCCCATGCCTGGCACCTCTGCCGTGGGTACCCCCAGCCCACCCTGGGTGCTGCCAGCCCTGTGGGTGCCCTGCCTGCTGCCTCCCTGGCTCCGGTCTTCCTCACGGCTCTCTCGGCTGCATCAGCAAGAGCCTCCCTGCAGCGCAGCTCGGGCACGAGGGACTGCCAAGTGCCGAAACCTCCAAGCACGACGGCTCCGAAGCTGCCGTCCGTGGGGTGCCCCATGTGCTCTGCCTTGGGCTGAGCGGGATGGGAATGCTTTCCCCCTTGCAGGCAGCGTGTGTGAGTCCCCTGACCTCAGAGCGGGGCCATCCTCTGCCCGGGAAGAGGACAGCCACAGGGTTTAGTTGGGGTCAGAGGGGGAAGGACCCTCCTGGAGGAGGAGGAGGGATCCGGGTGGGCGGCACGCTCCGGGAAGACGTGTTGCGGGGTCTCCCGGACCTGACGCGCGCACGGGGCACTTTGTTTTGCTCGTCTTTTGTGTACGCGAAACGCTCGTCAGCGGGAAAAGTGCAACCTCAGGTTCTCTCCCACAGGCAGCTCTTTGTTCCCAGATAAAGGACCTTACACCAAAGGCCCTTTGTGCTGCTGCTCAGAACGGTGCCGGGATTAATTGTACCGATAGGTGCTTGAATGGGGAGCGCGCAAGGCCACTCGCTCCTGCCGTAATTATCTTCAAAACCGAGGAGGAAATTAAAAATGTGTGGGGAGATGCCCCTTTTGGTGGCTTTTTGACTAGCAGGCAGTCACCGAGACTGAAAGTGCATCCCTAAACAAGCTGCTTTTCCTTCCAGAGGAGCATGGCACAGCGGCAAGGGAGAGAGGTATCTGGCACTGCCGTGAGCAGCCGCCACGGTGAAAGCCAAGCCGTGTCCTGGGGCAAATGGCTCAGTGCTGTCCGCCGGAGCCCGGTGTGGGGCAAGCGGCCGGGCCACTCGTGCCACGCTGGGCTCCTGCAGACATGGTGCCATGGTGCGCATGGCTCCCAGAGAGTACGGGCACACTGCAGAACAGGTTCCTCTGTTTGCGGCGAGGCTGCGTGGGCGTCTTTACTAACTTTCCTCCCTTGCCTTCTTCCAAGACTCTCTGGACTTGCGCGAGCTGCCTTCTCCTCGTCGGGGCGAGGAGCTGGCATCCTACCTTGCCAGCACGTCCTGATAAAAGCCGGCGATCCCCGTGTTCAAAGGCGAGAGCGTTCAAATCAGAGCCAGTTGGTGGAGACGATTGAGTCTTCCCCAGCAGCTTCATCTTGAAAGAATTTTGATTTTTCTCCCCCCAGTTTCTGGCTCAGCCGTCGCTGCCGCGCGCGTCTGCCGCTCAGCAGTGCGAGACAGGCTCTCTGGGCCTCTTAGGGGGGGAGTTCAAACGTTTTTGCTGGCCTCAGACCGTGCATGCTGCATTCCTGAGCCCCTGCGCAGGGAGGAAGAGGTCCCTGCCTCCAGATGGGTCCTCGCCAGGGCTTCAAACACCCAGCAAACTGCTGGGGACTCTGCAGAGGCGACGGGAGGGCTGCTGGCAGGGGACCCCTGTTCTGTGCAGCTCGGGGTGCGCCCAGGAGGATATCTTTGCAGGGCAAGGAGGAGGCAGCTGGAGTGATGCTCACAGCCCCGTTCGAGGAGTGAGGCTCTTTCCCTGCCCTGGCATCCCTCTCTGCTGTGGAAATCCGGCTTTTATGTGGGATTGACTGTGGCCTGCTGCACTCGCTGAGCGTAGCAAGGCTCCTGCTGCATCTCTTGCCTTTGCCTGGCTGAATGTAAGGAAAGGACAACTCCCCAGCACTGCAGACAGCGATAAAGCAAGCCCTAGGGTGACCTACCCAAACTGGCGAAATTGGGAGCCAATTTCCCCATTGACTAATGGGACCAGGCTTTCGCCGTGGTGCGCGGGATTGAGGTGGCTTTGACTCACTGCTCCGCCAGCCCTGATGCCATTCGTGTCCTTCCAAAGGACCTGCAAACCTGAAATGAGCTGGGGAAACGCTGGTGCTGCCTCCGAGCCCACCATGTGCCAGAGGGAGAGAGCGAACTACTCCCATACCACTAAAACCTGGTGCTTGCCGATCTCCCTATGCCGGACACCAGCACACGCCATTTCATGGGGGGCCAGCGCTTAGCGTGCCCTGGTGTTTGCTGGAGAAAGGACACGGTTTCGGTGCCAGGGTGCCGCGAGATCTCTGCAGCAGCTTTAAGGGCAGAGAGCAGCTTCTGCAGCTCGGCTGTGGCCGGCTTGGCTCAGCACGTCGCCAGGCACCGTCCACCCACGACCTTCACGGTGATGGGCTGCGAGGGACTGGGGAGCTCTGCTCACCCCACCCGGCCCCGCTCGCTCCCGCAGCTGCGGGAAACCCACGCTGCCCTCCGCGCTCAGCCCGCTTCCTTTAGCTGAGTTGCTCTGATTTTATTTTTTTATTATTTCCCTTCCCCGCTCTCTCTGTGCGGTTTACGTGGCTCTCGCACCAGCAGCCGGCTTGGCGCTCTCAGGGTTTTTTCCCCTCCTCTGCCGGTCAGATGGCAGATGCTGCCAAATTAGGATGCAGGCGGTGAGCCTCCTGTCCGAGCCGTGTCTCTGCCCTGGGCTGGCACTCGTGTGGAAGGGTGCTGGCGGAGGGGACGGCTGCCCGCGTGCCCTGTCCTGGGGCTGGGCCAGCATGGCAAGGGCTGCCTGCACGGGGGCTGCGGGGGAGTTCCTGCACGCCCCGGGCAGGTTTGGGGAGCAAAGCTCCCGTCCCGCCGTAGGACCAGGGATACACGCGTGGTCAGGTCCGGCCTGGCTCTGCCACGGCTGGCCACGGGATCCTTGTGCCACCGCGCTCGTGGGCACACCCTGCCACCCAGATCCCCATCTCCCCAGCCTGACTCACCACCGCGGCCGCTCATCCGCGCCGGCGCTGAGCATGCAGGGCAGCCCTTTCCCGCTTCTCCCCCCGCATCCAGCCTTCCTGCAGAACCACCCACCCAGCTGCCCACAGCGGGAGCGGGGCCCTTCCCTGGCCGGACCCGCGCGGGGTCCCTGCACCAGGACTTGGCAGCCCGGCGTGCTGTCAGCGCTGAGCACACGCTTGGCTCTGCTCCGCCGCCAGCGCGGCGTGCCTGGGCCCTCATGCGGCACCGCTCTGCCCTTATTAGGGCAGCCGGCGCGCGGGGCCTGTTCCTCGGAGAGGTGCGGGCAGCCCTGCTCCGCAACCTGCTCCCCCGCGGTCCGGCACTGCCTGCCTTCCCGGGGAGCCCACGCCGGTGCAGGGGTCTGGGGAGCGCAGCGGCGTCTCGGGGAGGTCTCGTGGCTGTGCGGAGCTGTTCTCCTGCCTCTGCCGGCGGTCAGTAGCTGATGCTGTGGGGAAGGGAAGAAGAGGGATAGCAGCTTGCTGCATCCCCTGGGCAGGCAGTGCCTTGGGACGGGGCAGAGGCTGCCCCTTGGGTGCCCAGCCCCATCCTGTGCCCCGGTCCTCCTGGCATCCCTGTCCCAGCTCCTCCTTCATTACCTGCTGGGCAGAGAACCCCTTCCTTCTCTCCCTTTGTTTTTGCTGGGTGCCCCTTAGTTTGTGTTTTTGAGAAACAGCAAATAACCACTGCCCAGTAACCACCCCTGCACTGCTCCTGTTTGCAAATAAGAGCTCGTGTCGGTTTGTCCCTGTTGTAGATGCTGTCCCCTGATCCTCTCTGGGGAGCTGGCACCGTGAGGGGTTTTCTCACTCAGTCCCAGGTGCTGTGTCTGCTGCCCGTGCCACCAGCCCGTGATGGGACTGCGTTTGTGTTTGCTCCACACGAACAGCCTGGGCGAGAGGCAGGCTTGCCAGCCAGGCCGGGATCTTGAGAAACAGCAAGGCAGGCTGGAGAGCCCACGTGTCCCGAAATGTGCTTGTTTATCTGTGTCACGGTGGCACTTGCGGCCAGTGCTCCCGGCCCGTCCGTGGGTGCTGGCTTGGGAGCTGCTGACGGGTCTCCCCGGGGTGGGACGCAGGAGGAAGGTGTTTAACTCCAGCCAAGCTTCAACCAAAACCCTGCGACGCGTGAACATTTCCTTCCTCCTCCGTGCTTCCTCCCTGGCCGGGTCAGCCTGTGGTTTCCCTGGCGTGGAAGGAAAGAAGCTGAAACTGTCTCTCGCTTCTGGGGCTGAGCCGTGGTGCCCGGCACAGCCGAGCTGCCCTGGCACGTCCCGTGCCCCGGCCATCAAGAGCGAGCAGCTCCCAGCGCGCTGCCAGCTCTGGGGGCTGGAGAGCTGTGGCTCCCTGCCCTGCGTCTCAGGACTGGGTGGGCTGAGGGATGGACAGACGGACGGACAGCCCTTGATGAGCTGTGCGGGGTCTCGGATGGCACCGTGCCTGCAGCTGGGGAGGGGGATGCCCTCAGCAGGGAGGCATTTTGGAGCTGGTCCCGGGCCCTGCTCAGGGCCAGCACCAGAGCTCCTCTGAGCACGCTGGGGTCTGCAGGGGGCTGTTGCCTAGCTCTGGCATTTGCACCCCCTTGCCCCAAAACCCCCCAGGGCAGGAGAGGGACCAGAGGACCCCAGGGGTCCCTGCTCCCCTTCAAAGAGCCTACGGGGCCATCCATGGAGCAGGGGTCGCAGAGCCAGCAGCCCACAGAGGGGCAGTTAGCACCGACCCTGGAGCACATCATCGTTCTCCATCCTTGCGCTTCGCTCCCGGTTTTTGTGCGTGGTGCTTGCACAGAGCTGCGTGGCTCTGCCCGGGATTAGCGACAGCTGCCTGCAATTGCAGCTCTTCCCAGACAAGCGTCTCGCTCCCCCAAGGCTGGGGCTGGGGCTGTTTGGGGAATGCTGTCGGGGTGGTTTGTCTTGTAGTCTGCTCCAGGAATGTTGGCCAGACGGTCAAATTCTTCTCCCCTCTTGTAAAATGAGTGATGTGGGGCGTCTCTGGGAGAGCAGCCTGCCAGTCCCTCCTCCTCTGGATAAACCTGCCTGGCCCGCACCGCCCTGTCATGGGAACGGGCCCTTTCAACCCCAGCCACAGTAAATATGCGTCCTGCCAAAGCGGAGGGGGAGGGCGCAGATGGGGGTGCCTGGTCTCCCTCCTCTGGCATCCCCCCACGCTGGCCGAGAGGCACGGCTGGCCGCGCCGGTGGCCGGGGGTGGCAGCCCGTGTCCCCCTCGCCACCTGGCCGGCTCCTTGTCTTGCTGCTTCCCTGCTCCGGCACGGCTCTCCGGGGACGCCTCGCTCTTCCTGTTCTCCTGACAGGAGAAGAGAAATCTGGAGTCTGTCTGCACCGCTCCCCCCTCCTCCCACCACATCTCACCCCCCAAGTTGCTGTTTTCCACAGAAATGTCAGTCTCGGCTCTCCTCTCCCCCACTCCTCCTGGTTTTTTTTTCCCTCTAATCTTGGCCTTCATCTCCAATTACTTCTTTCTCTCCTCTCTCTCTCTCCAGAGACCCTGATGGACACGAAGTGGGTGACCTCTGAGTTGGCGTGGACAACTCATCCAGAGACAGGGGTAAGTCTGGAGCCAGCCCTGGTCCCGACCTCCAAAGGGCATGGCTGGCCCCGGCCCCACGGGAATCGGGGGCCACTCGCCAGCTCCTTTGTGGAGCTGGCTGCATCTTCCCCTTCCATCCTGTGCTTATCCTCTCACCTCGTGAAACCATCTCCTCCCGCCTCCGTGCCGGCACACCAGGAGGGCTGTGGTCCCTGGCCCAGGTTGCTCTTAGTCACCTTGGTGACCAGGAGGGTTGGGGTGGGTGGAGGTGCAGCTGCTGCTCTTCCCTGTTGACTGCTGCCCGGTCACCTCACCCCATGCCATTCGTGATGTGTCCATGGCACTGATCTCCCCGGCTGGGGGTCTAACCTGCTCCCCTCTTGCTCACAGTGGGAAGAAGTCAGCGGTTATGATGAGGCCATGAACCCCATCCGCACGTACCAGGTGTGCAACGTGCGGGAGGCCAGCCAGAACAACTGGCTTCGCACCAAGTTCATTCAGCGCCAGGACGTCCAGCGTGTCTACGTGGAGCTGAAATTCACCGTGCGGGACTGCAACAGCATCCCCAACATCCCTGGCTCCTGCAAAGAGACCTTCAACCTCTTCTATTATGAGTCGGATACCGATTCTGCCTCTGCAAATAGCCCTTTCTGGATGGAGAACCCCTATATCAAAGTGGATACAATTGCCCCAGATGAGAGCTTCTCCAAGCTGGAGTCTGGCCGCGTGAACACCAAGGTGCGCAGCTTTGGCCCTCTCTCCAAGAATGGCTTTTACCTGGCCTTTCAGGACCTGGGAGCCTGCATGTCCCTCATCTCCGTCCGGGCTTTCTACAAGAAATGCTCCAACACCATTGCTGGCTTTGCAGTCTTCCCGGAGACTTTAACAGGGGCTGAGCCCACTTCTCTGGTCATCGCACCGGGCACCTGCATCCCCAATGCTGTGGAGGTGTCCGTACCCCTGAAGCTGTACTGTAACGGCGACGGCGAGTGGATGGTACCTGTGGGAGCCTGTACGTGTGCTGCTGGATACGAGCCGGCCATGAAGGATACTCAGTGCCAAGGTACGTGTGCGGCGGAGTGACTGTGGCTCTTGTCCCCGTAGGCACGTTGATGCGGAGGAGGCGGTTTTGCGTTGAGCTCGGTCTGTTTTCGGAGGCTTGAGAGCTGGGCAGGTCCCTGAGGAAGGAGCAGGGTGGTATCACAGAGGACTGGTCTGCAGTTTGACTCTGCGTCTTAAAGCCTTTGTGGTCCAGACTGGCGCAGTGTCTGCTGTGACACGGTGGTTAGCATCAGCCGGTGCAATCCTCTGCCGTACACATCTCACCAGGCACCATGGCTCAAGGCATGGTCCTCAGCAGGGATCCAGCACATTTCAGTTCCCGAGCATCACCAAAGCTTCTTTCTCACCCCTGCTGCCGTGTCCAGCGTCTCTCCTCTTTCCCTCCTGCAGTGCTTGTGGCTGGGGCGAGCGGCTGTTCCTGGCAAGCGTGATTTCACGCTGCTTGTGCGGAGGCGCTTGGAAACCCCGGTGGTGAGCGGGGCCCCGCTGCGCTGACGGCGGGAGAAGCAATGCGGATGCACGTTCCCCCTGCCAGGGGGAGGGTAGGGAGTAGCACAAAGATGGGAGCTGAAGCTCCCTGTCCCTGTTCAGAGGGAGGGAAGAGCATGCTGCACAGGGAGATGCTGGGGATGGAGAGCCGCCCTGGGTGGCAGGGTAGCCCTGTGTGGGTCCTGCAGCTGCGGTGTTCTCCCACAGCAGCTTTGGCGTTGCCGTTTCACCCCAGGTTGGGCATGTTGTTAAGGAAAAATCTGTCCGGATGGACGTTGCTTTTTCTTGGGGTGATTTTGTCCTTGGGAGCTGTCTCTGGCACACAGGACCCTGCCCTGGGGTGGCTCAGGTTTAGGACAGAAAGGTCGCTGCTCTCCTCGTCTGGAGGCGTTGCGCAGGGAGCAGGATGCTGGCTGGGCCCCCAGCGCTGGATGTCTCGTGCTCGCCGATGATGGGATGCTTGGCACTGGCCCTTGCTCTTGGCAGGGGTGATGCGATTTGGGATGGCCTGTGACGTCCACAGCCTCTCCGCTGGCTTTGAGAGTGATGTAGCTGTTGGCTCTGCCGCTGCGGCTGGTTGGGAAGAGCTCAGCCTCTACAGGGCCACAGCTCTGCTAGGGACCCTCCAGCACCGTCAGTGCCAGCACAGCCCCAAATTTGGCACCCTGGCTCCCTGCATCAGTCTTGTGAGCAGCCGGTCTGGCTCCTCCCGGGGCAGACGGACACCGGTGCCAGGCATCCATGGCTTAAAAGCGTGCACTGGGGTCCTGGCTTCTGGGGAGCTGGTGTCCTTCTTGCTTGGGCTGGGAGATCTTAGACCGTACAGGTTGTTTGCTCTTTCCCAGCAGGGAGCGGGGTCTGGGCACAAGGTGACACCCTTTCCAGCCAGCACCCGGGCTGTGCCAAGCAGGGACATCCCGAGGCAGGACCAAGGGTTGCTCAGGGCATCACTGCACCCCGGGGTGACATCCCCTCTTCCCCGGCAGACACCCACACAGCGGCTCTCCCAGCACTCCCCCAAGCTCTGGCTTCTTCCCCAGGGAAGCCACGCCGAGCTGTGGGCACATCTCCATCCGTCAGCCTGCCTTCTCGCTGGGCAGAAGCGGCGGTGTCCTCACGTTTCTCTGGGACAGTTGTGCTGCGCTTGTACGATCAGATTTTCCGCCATATGATCGTGTATTTTAAGTGGAAACAGCTGAAGAAGGGCTGGGAGGAGAAGCCAGAGCCACAGCTCCCTTTTCTGCTCTCAGCTGGATGTTCCCTTACCCCGTTTCGGCAGCCCAGCACCACCGAGAAGGCTCTTGGCCCCCATGGCGTGAGGAGCGGGGCGGATGCGGCCCCGTGGAACTGGGGTTTCGGCTCTCCTGCCCTGGGGAGCTGCCGAGGCTTCACCGCACGGGCGAGGAGCGCTCCGGAGTGCCAGATGGCATTTTAATAAATAACAATACCCTGTTACTGCTTAGATGGGATAAACCCTGTTGTAAATCTCTCCCTTTCCCCAGACTTTCAGTGGCCTTTGAAGATCTCCTCCTCCTCCTCCTCCTCTTTATCTCCATCCAGAGCCAGGATTAGACCTTGCATTCAGACCTGTTACAATGCAGCTTGTATCCCGGTCCCTCGGGAGCCGAGGGCTCATCCCGCCCTGCTGAAGGCAGTTTCTTTGGCATGCTTTGTAATGCGATACGCCAGGCTGGTATCTGGCGCTGTAGTCCTGAGTTGCCACAGCATTGATTTGGCATCTCATTCTCAGCCTCATTATCTTTATTTAATTAGCACACAGCCCTTCTGGGGGTTGTGCCGCTTCCCACACGCTCCCCGCCACGCAGAGCTGCAGAGGCAGCTCTTGCAGGACGGAAGAGTTGCTGCTGGCCAGGGAGGGGGACGAAGGCCCCCACGTACCTCCATGGGCAGGGGTGCGCTGCCTTCACCACCTCGCACCCCAAACCATGCAGCCCCCAGGGTTCAGCCTTTCCCGCAGCCCCGTCCCTTCTCCATTTGGTTCACAAGCACCCAAACTGTTCGGGGGTGGGGGGGGTTCAGTGTCAAGGCGCTCCCTGCGTTGCACAGGCAGACAGCAGGAGCAGCGTGGGGCTCCCGGTGTAGAGCAGCTCAACCTGCAGCACCTCCCCAAAAATGCTCCTGGGCATGTGCTCCCCACACCCGATTCACCAGGGTTTGCACCCCTCGTGTTGCTGGCTTCACCCCAAGACGGGAAGGTTGGGGGTCTGGCTGGCCTCCGTGCCAGGGGTAGCAGCGAACCTCCTCCTCACACGGCCCTCGGTACCCGTGAGGGATCCCGGACAGGGGCCACGGTGCCCCCAGAGCCTGTGCCCCGCTCGGGACGGGGACCGAGGCTGTGTGGTGCGGTCCACGGACACCCAAACTGTAAAAGCACCCGGGGAGACAGTGTGCGGCGTGACGCCGCGCTCTCCTCACACCCGTTTCTCGGCCTTTTTGATGTCCCTTTTCTGCTGGCGCTGTGAGTGCAATCTGTAGGCGATAAAAGGTCAGGCTGGGGCCAAAAATCTGGATTTTTACAAAAAGACCTTTTCCTTGCAATCAGTGACTAATGGAAACATCCCCCTGAATTAAAAAAAAAAAAAAAAATGCCAAGCAAGCATTGCACTTGCCAACTGTTTGCAGCTTTGCGTTGCAACACGGGCTTGCTGCATGAAACCCAGGAAGTGAAACTGCCTGCTATTAATTGCCCGGGCTTCCAGATCAAAGGCAGCGCAGGCAGGGGAGAGCTGCCGGTTTACAGCCAGGCAGCTCCACAATGGGTTACTTGTAACACGCTCGCAGAAATCTGCCCCTGCCGTCCTGCCTGTGACCCGCTGTGGCTCGAGAAGCAGCTTTGCTTATTGGAAAAAAAAAAAAAAATCCTGTTTTTAAAAAAAATAAAAGTGGTTTCCCACCTGTTCTTTGGATGCCACTGTTCAAACCCCCGAGGGCTCTTTCCCTTCTCTCCCCTTCAAATTTACTCCATTCACTTTTGGACTGTGCTAGCGTGAAATATTTCCACCTAAAGGGTGATTATTTAAAAAAAAAAAATATCAAGCGCCTTTTAAGAGAGACTTAAAAAGAGAGTTACTGCCTCAGCTATAGCCAGGCTGTTGCTTCCACAGCTCTAATCCATCTGCAGCCGCTTACGAAAGCGGGAAGGGAGCGAGCCGTGCAGGTTCATAAAGCACAGATCGTCCCAGGCAAACTCGATTGCTGACTTTAAAGAAATTACAGGGTTGCTGGACAAAGGGATGTGATCGGTTTAATTTATCTAGGCTCAAGCAAGGCGTTCTGCTTCAATCCTACAGGGAGAGAAATAGCTGGAAAGATGCTGCCCGGGCTGGAATAGCATCACGTGGATGGGAAAGCAGTCGAGTCCGGAAACAGGGTAGTTTAGGGCTGGTATTTCCCAATGTGTCGTAGGCTGTCCTTTTCCCAAGGGAGAGGACCCTGAAGTTTTGGGGATGCACACGGGGTTCGTTGCTGCTTGCCCGCATCCCATGCAGTAATGGAGGCTGCCTGCGGGATGAGTCACTGCTCTGTGCTGCTGCCAGGAGGGTTTTATTCGGTGTTTTTTTCGGCTCCCTCCCTTGGACCTTATTCACCAGGGTGGGGATTGTATTTAGGAAGAGTGCTCTCCTCTTCCCCCAGCCCTGTGCTGCGGCTCTGCAAGGCAGAATCGGGTCCCAGAGGTGGGCAACTGATGGGACCCAGAGGGGCTGCCAGAAGCCGCCGGGTGGCCGGCGGTGGGTGCCGTGCCATGCCGTGCCGGGTGTGCGATGCCCCACAGAGGGTGCAGGGGCCATTTTTAGGCAGCCCCAGGGCTGTGTTACTGCCCCCCTCCCTCCTGCACCCCACAGAAATCCCCTCCGCAGCCAAACCCTGCTGTCATGCCGGGCTTCATCTCCCTCCCATCAAACCAGCGGCTCCTATTCCGACCGGGGAGCTCCGCTTCAGTTCCCTGACCTGTTATCCTGTGGCTGTCAGTGACTGTCATGTTCTCCCCGGAGGTGACCGCAGCCCGGCACCAAGAGATGTGATCTTGTGTGCAGAGGTTCAGGGTTGTTATTTTATTTGAGGACACTTCAGCAGGAAAAGTGCTTATGCAAACCTCTTGGTGGGGAGAGGGGAGCCCGGCTCCCCGGCTCCGGCTGGATGGAGTCACGTTCCCGCTCCAGAGCTCCTGGGCTCATTCCCCGGCGTGCCGGCCAAGACAGTGGTTGTTGTACAGGCAGTTTCTTGCAGAGAAGAGATGACACAGCGGCTTATCCACCGGGGACCTGGGATCAGCTTTCAGCTCGGTTACAGCCTTCAAATGTGGCGGCCGAGAGCTGTCACAGTGCCACCGAGGTCTTTATGCTCTGATTTATTAAGCAGAGTTGGAAACTTAAACGCTGGAGTGCATCTGGGCCTCGGTCTCTCTCCCGCCCTTCCCCTGCTTAACAGGGCTGGGACATGGCTCGTCCCCCTCGTGCCAGGGTGGCAAGCGAGGGTGCGGAGAAGCGACCTTCATCCCCGGTGCCCGCTCCGGGCACTCCTGGGGGGGTGGCAGGCAGCTGCCCGAGGACGGCTCTGCCTGTCCCTTCCTCCTGTGTCCCCTCCGTGCCTGTAACCCACGCCGACTGGCACTGAGCATGCGGGAGGCCCAGCACCGTCATCCCTCCTGCATCCTTTCCAGAGCAGCTTGCTGTCCCCGGCTGCCATGCCACACTTGGGCTGTTGGCTTCTCAAAGCTCTGGTTGCTCTAGCTTCACTCTCCCCCCAACAAGCTTGTTATTTCAGGGGGTTTTGTCCCTGATGAATCTGGGCTCCTGTCCATAACCGAAGCATGTTTGGCAGCTTTCTGAGCCCAGAGCGTTCCTGTCCAAGAGGTTTCAGTCATCTCTCATTCCTCAGCAATCTGGTTCCTTATGTGTGAATCCGCATCCACCCAGTTTGAACCGCCGGGGACTCCAGCTCGGGGTGGGTCTGCCTGTGCCGAGGCTGCTCCGCTACCTCTGGGCATCTGCTGTCCACGTCTTTGCATCTCTCGGTGGTGAGGGTGACGCGGGCTGGGGGGACGGGAGCCCTGGACCTGCTCGTCGCGGGGGGAAAGGTGTGTGTGTGTGTGTGTGTGTGTGTGTGTGTGTGTGTGTTCTGTCGCTCGCAGAGGAGCAGGTCTGCACGCTCCTTTGCCCTTCGGCCTGTGGAGTCGGGATGGGCTAAGCTTTCATTTCCAAAGGGAAGGCCCGGAGGCTGGGTGAACTCAGGTCAAGGAGCTGGAGCGAGTCGAGCCATGTGGCCGGTCCTGTTTTGACCAAAGAAGAGTCTCCTTGCCGGAAGGCTCATGCTCTGGGAGCGGGAAGCAGCTCCTGCCGTCCATCCGGATAGGGGGGCCGGAGAGCGCGTGGTCCGCAGGTCCCCTCTTCGGCAGCGGGTGCCTCCCCCCGTGCTGGGGCTGCTCGCACGTCCCCCTGCCTGGCAGCACCTCAACGGAGCGGGGGCTGCTCCCCTGGGGCTGCTGCCGCTTGGTGCCTGGGCAAACTGGGGGGCCAGGACAGCACCCCGGAGCTGTGCGCGGGTCCCGGCAGGGCCAGCCCGGCAGCCAGTGACTCAGCAGCGCTCCGCGCCCCACACGTGGGGCTGCAACCAACCGGAAAACTTCCACGGAGGGTGTCGGGAGATGCCTCATAGCAGGAAACTTCCGCTTGCAGCAGCCCGGTGAAGCACTGGGAAACCTCCTCCTGTTTACGGGTGCTGTGCGGCAGGCGTGGGATGTGGGATGGGGCTGCCGGGAGCGTTACGCACGCTCGGGAGCTGCCCTGACCCTGGCGGAGCGAGGAGGATGCACCCTCCTTCTGGGCCGTCGGTGCTGATGCCACCCCGGCCATGCCAAACGGGGTGATGCCAAAGCTGAGCCGGTGCCAGCAGCTGTCTCGCCGTTCCGGCTGGCTGCAAATGCAGAGCACGGGACCTGCTTCCTTGGGGCAGCACTGCGATAAATCAGGCTATTTCGAGGTGTGGGTCGGGTTTCTGAGGCTGCTCTGCTCCTCAGCTCAAGTGCCATTAATCCTTTCACGTGCCCCTCATTACGAGTAAACGCGCCGCGATGCCAAGCCAGGCCGGATCCCAGGACTTGTGGCTCCTTGAAGGACCCTGATCGGAAGCGGGTGTAGGAGGTGGCACAGCGATGCCGAAGCAGCTCTTTAGTCAAGGACCTGCAGGAATGTTTTAATCTCGCTCAGCGCTCCACTTCAGCCGGCCTCAGGAGGTGCTACCACGCCAGGGCTGAGAAGTGGCTGAAGAACCCAAGGTGGAAAGTTTGGGGCTGAGTGGCTGCATTTTGGGAGGTGGAGGCCTCTCGCAGGGGCTGCTGTGGGGAGGGCTGAGGGGTCCTTTACTTCCCAGCCTTATTTCGCCGGAGAACGGATTACTGACCCTATGGAGGGTGCTGGGCATGGAAACCAGCTGGGGAAGGGAGCCTGGAAAAGCCCTTGGGAAGCGCAGTGAAGAAACAAAACTGGGGATGCGCTTTCCTGGCTGGACCTGCCCTGATCCCCATACTGCTAGCGGCGACCGGCTCTTCCCATCTCCGGCTGCCCCGGGTCTGCTGCCAGCGCACAGCATCTCCTGGGCAGAGCTCTGCCCGCGCTGGCCTGTGTCCCTGCCCTGTGCTGGCAGCCCGCTCTCACCCACCCTGCCTGGCCGGTGGCAACGCGTCTGTGGGCACATAGGTGGTCTGTGGTCTTCAAGCCACTGATTGGAGATTTGGCAGGGCAGCAAGAAAGGGTCCACCCAGCCTTGCGGGGGGACAGTGGATGTTTTCTGGGTACACTTTGTAACTCAGGTCTGCTTTCCTTTCCTCCAGCATGTGGCCCAGGAACCTTCAAGTCTAAGCAGGGGGAAGGTCCCTGCTCTCCCTGCCCTCCCAACAGCCGGACCACCTCTGGAGCAGCAACAGTCTGCACGTGTCGAAACGGCTTTTTCCGAGCAGACACGGACCCCGCAGATAGCGCCTGCACCAGTGAGTCCTGCCCTGGGCGAGGGGAGGTGGGGGGGTCTGTACTGAGGGTAGGGGGGGGAGTGTGCTGTGCCCACACCAGAGGTGAGCTGGGCATGGGGGTACGCCACCCCTGACCCCCACATTTCCCCCACAGGCGTCCCCTCCGCCCCCCGCAGCGTCATCTCCAATGTGAATGAGACGTCGCTGGTGCTAGAGTGGAGCGAGCCACAGGACACGGGCGGGCGGGATGACCTGCTCTACAACGTCATCTGCAAGAAATGCAGCGTGGAGCGGCGCCTCTGCACCCGCTGCGACGACAACGTGGAGTTCGTGCCGCGCCAGCTCGGCCTCACCGAGCGTCGCATCTACATCAGCAACCTGATGGCCCACACCCAGTACACCTTCGAGATCCAGGCTGTGAACGGCATCTCCAACAAGAGCCCCTACCCTCCCCATTTCGCCTCTGTCAACATCACCACCAACCAGGCAGGTCAGTGGAGCTGCTGGAGAGTAGGGGCTGGCTCTCTGCCTCAGAGTGGAGTGGGGATTTCTCGCTGACAGCCTTGGAGGCTGCAGTCCTTTGTGCTGCCGCGTTACTGGCTCTCCGCGCCTGCATCTAATCCCCTGGGTAAATTCTCCTCTCCGTTTAACGCGTGTCCCTGGAGGAGATGAGATCAGAACACGTGCGAGCGGAGAAGGGCAGAGTTGGCAGATGCTCCGGAGAGCTATGGATCTCCTAGACCTACCCCAGAGATGTTGTGCCTGCTGTGAAGGGAGGAGGAAGGAAATGAGATTTCTCCCCTGTGGGCTGGGAAGGCTCAGCACCAGCCCAAACCTTTGCAGCCAGCCGAGTCCTCTGTCGTTCCCTCCTTCCTCCTGCTCTGGCCCAGCTCCAGCGTGCTGGTAATCTCCAGCCGCTGCGCTCTGATCTGATTTCACGGGTCTCATCAGTGGGGTGGAATGTGAAGCTCCTGGCAAGGGGAGGAAGGGAGGGAGCCCCAGTTTGGGCTGGCAGGGCCCTTGCCCGGGCCAGTTTGCAGCTTGGCATGGGGCAAAGGGTTACCTTGATGCTGTTTTCAAGGGTCCTCTTGGTCCCTTCTCACCTTGGCTGCAAGACAGTGAGATCGCACCTCCCTGCAGAGATTTGAGGGAGGCCACCCTCAAAGCTTTTCCATCCCTTTCCGCTGGGGTTATCTGAGCAGGTCCCAGGCACAGAGTCCCCCAGGCCGATGCGGGATGGTGGAGGGGGGAGCCTGGCACAAATGGCTCATTTCTCCCCTGCCCTCTTTCCTAGCCCCGTCTGCCGTGCCCACGATGCACCTGCACAGCAGCACCGGGAACAGCATGACGCTGTCGTGGACTCCCCCAGAGAGACCCAACGGCATCATTCTCGACTACGAGATCAAGTACTCGGAGAAGGTAAAGCAGGAGGCAGAGCAGCCTTTCCCCTTCTCCAACCCTGCTGGCAAAGAGGGTCCCTGCGGACATAGTGCCCAGGGGGTTGAGGGGCAGCAAAGAGGGGATCACTTCACAGAGGTAACACCCACGTGTCTCCCCTACAGCAAGGCCAGAGCGATGGCATCGCCAACACGGTCACCAGCCAGAAGAACTCGGTGCGGCTGGACGGGCTGAAGGCCAATGCTCGGTATATGGTGCAGGTCCGGGCACGCACAGTGGCTGGATACGGCCGCTACAGCCTCCCCACCGAGTTTCAGACAACTGCAGAGGACGGTAGGTACCAGGATTGGGCTGCCTCTGCCCCCCAGCCCTCCTGTGCCTGCTCCTTTCCCAGCTTGACTTTGATTCCCGCCTCTCCCTCCATCAGGCTCCACCAGCAAGACTTTCCAGGAGCTGCCTCTGATCGTGGGTTCAGCCACTGCGGGGCTGCTGTTCGTCATCGTTGTGGTGATCATCGCTATCGTCTGCTTCAGGTACTGGCTTTGCAGGGAAGGGGGGGTCAGAGCTGGATTTGTGGGTTGCTTGTGTCTGCCCCAGAGCTTTTCCCCTCCCTGTGGGCAGAGCTCTCGCAGCTCCAGTCTGAGAGCAAAGGACTGGACCTGCCGTACGTGGGCATCTGAGCACGGGTCCTGTGGGAGGACCGTGCATCTCTGCTTCCCCAGCACCAGCTGGGGCTCTGCCCAGGCTCCTGCCATCCTCTCTCAGCACAACTAGGCCATCTTCTCCCATCGCACCTCCGGTGGAGAGATGGCTCTGCTCACCGGCTGCCGGAGGGGAAGCTCTCTGGCATAGGCTGGCTGCGCTGGGATTTGGAAGCTGGCAGTGAATGTCTTTGCCCCATCAGGAAAGGGATGGTTACTGAACACCTCCTCTCGTCTCCTTTGGGCAGGAAGCAACGCAACAGCACAGACCCTGAGTACACGGAGAAGCTGCAGCAATACGGTGAGTGAAATCCCAGCAAATGGGCTCTGCCTGCCCTCTCCAAATTCCTGCCGCGTGAGCAAGCAAAGGGGCAGCGTTCGCTAGCCAGGGACCGGGAGGGAGGGGCTGACAGCCAGCCAAGCTGGCTCAGCATCTGTCACCGTGTTGCGTCCCTCCTGGTGATGATTCCTCTGCCCGTGCAGTCACCCCTGGGATGAAGGTCTACATTGACCCCTTCACCTACGAGGACCCCAACGAAGCCGTCCGGGAATTCGCCAAAGAGATTGACATCTCCTGCGTCAAAATTGAGGAGGTCATCGGAGCAGGTGAGTCCCAGGGCTGGGCACAGCAGCTGCTGCGACCACTGCCTCTCGCCCTGCCGCGTGGCTCACCCTGCCGCCCCTTTCTCCCCTTCCCCACCACAGGGGAGTTCGGCGAGGTGTGCCGCGGGCGCCTGAAGCTGCCCGGCCGCCGTGAGATCTTCGTGGCCATCAAGACACTGAAGGTGGGCTACACAGAGCGGCAGCGACGGGACTTCCTGAGCGAGGCCAGCATCATGGGCCAGTTCGACCACCCCAACATCATCCATCTGGAGGGTGTGGTGACAAAGAGCCGCCCCGTCATGATCATCACAGAGTTCATGGAGAACTGCGCGCTCGACTCCTTCCTCCGGGTGAGCGTCCATCCCCTCCTGCCCTGGGCTGGGGGCTGCAGCGCATGGATGACGGCAGCTCCAAGTCCTTCTTCTCCATCCCTCTGCATTGTCATGGTGGCATCCCCAGGGCTAAGCTGTGCATAGACATCGTGGGGAGGGGGAAGAGGGGTGGCTCTAGGGAGGACAAAAGTGGTGGTAGCACACTGGGATCCTTCCCCAATCCATTTGGGGTGTTGCAAACCTTTCTGACCTCTCCTCTGGCAGCTGAACGATGGGCAGTTCACAGTCATCCAGCTGGTGGGAATGCTGCGAGGCATCGCTGCCGGCATGAAGTACCTTTCGGAGATGAACTACGTGCACCGGGATTTGGCTGCCCGCAACATCCTGGTGAACAGCAATTTGGTCTGCAAAGTGTCTGACTTTGGGCTCTCTCGCTTTCTGGAGGACGACCCGGCCGATCCTACCTACACCAGCTCCCTGGTATGGGACACTCGGGGGGAAGCCACCGATCCAGGGGTGGGGGGAGACACCCCAGGTATGTGCTAAATAACAGAGCTGCGTATCTCTGCAGGGAGGCAAGATCCCGATCAGATGGACGGCTCCTGAGGCCATCGCCTACCGCAAATTCACTTCGGCCAGCGACGTGTGGAGCTACGGCATCGTTATGTGGGAAGTGATGTCCTACGGGGAGAGACCCTACTGGGACATGTCCAACCAGGACGTAAGTGCTCTCTGGGGCACGGGGAGCTGTGGGCCACCCATGGGGGCCTGGGTGGCTCACAGACTGCCTCTGCATGTCTCTCTGCAGGTGATCAACGCAGTGGAGCAGGATTATCGCCTGCCACCCCCCATGGACTGCCCCACGGCGCTCCACCAGCTGATGCTGGACTGCTGGGTGCGGGACCGCAACCTGCGGCCCAAGTTTGCACAGATCGTCAATACGCTGGACAAGCTTATCCGCAATGCTGCCAGCCTGAAAGTCATCGCCAGCGTCCAGTCTGGGTCAGTGGCATCCCCACCTCCAGCCAGGACTTCCCCCACGCCCTGGGAACGCTGGGGCGGTTGGAACTAGAGATGTAGGAGGGCAGGGACAGGAAATCTCCCCCGATTCCAGTTACACCTTTCTGTCCCCTGCTCCCTATGACCTGTGGCTCTCTCTTGCCCTTTAGCATCTCCCAGCCGCTCCTGGACCGCACCGTCCCAGATTACACCACCTTCACCACTGTGGGAGACTGGCTGGACGCCATCAAAATGGGACGGTACAAGGAGAACTTTGTCAATGCCGGCTTTGCCTCCTTCGACCTGGTGGCGCAGATGACTGCAGAGTAAGTCCCTGGGGCTGCGGCACATCGCCTCTCCGGCAGCCGGCTCCTCCTGCCTGAGTGTGCGGAGGGCTGAGTTGTGCGTGGGGTTTTCCCAAGTGGGTTAAGGTTTGGGATTCAGCATCCAGTCCCTGTGGTGGCAGAGGGACCCAGAGCTTGGCAAAGGGCTGTAACAAAGATGGGTTTCTTGGCGGCGGCTAGATGGGGCAGGGCCGCGTGCTGGTATTGCTGCTGGCAGGGGGCTGAGTCTTCACCTTCTCCTTGCAGAGACCTGCTGAGGATAGGGGTGACACTAGCAGGGCACCAGAAGAAGATCCTGAGCAGCATTCAGGACATGAGGCTGCAGATGAACCAGACGCTCCCGGTGCAGGTTTGACCGCAGGGGACTCTGCATTGGAACGGACCGAGGGAACCTGCCAACCAGGTTCAGTTTGCGGTGCAGCCCGGCTTCCCGTTTCCCCCTTCACACGGCGCTCCTCTGCCTCGGACGGTCGCCTGGGACGGGACGGGCCACCCTTCCCTGGATCGGGGGCACTCATGCCGAGAGGGAGCCCAGCTTTTCGTCCCGTGTCCTGGAGCGGCGAGGCAGCAACGCATCTTCATATTGAAGATGGATTATGGGACAGAGATGGCACATCCCGCTTCCCGCCCTGTCTCGGTGCTCATCGGTTTGAAGAGTTGTTCTGCTTCTTGGATTTCTTTTCACCCCATTTTTCCCCCAAGTCCTCACTTTCCTTCCCTCCCCGAGGCCACAGACTGTTGACCCGTCCGCTGAGTCCGTCAGACACGTCCGAAGCCTTCCCTAATTCTGGTCCCCAACGTGGAAGCAGCCAGGGGAGACCGAGCCGGCGACAGGGCCGGGGCCATCGGCCCCAGACAATCACTCCTCTCCTCCAGCCCTGGCGGTCCCTCCGCACGAGGGTCTGCACTGGAACATGTCCGAAGGGAAGGCTTCACTCCCTTTCTTGGCTTTGCACGCCAGAACCCAAACCCCATGAGATTTTACTATGCAGGGAGTTAGGCAAAAAA
>VXBL01004642.1:22233-78039 GCA_013400195.1 Aramus guarauna | reverse complement strand
CCAGCCAGAGCCAGGACACTTAGGAATTGATACACTACAATACACAACCCTGAGTGCTCAAGGGTCTTCTATTAAGGGTCACATGCAAGAAACTCTCTTCAGCTTTCCCACCATGTAGCTCACCCACAGCCAAGGCAGCATGGCTTGCATGGGGTCCTGCAAGCAGAACTGGTGAATCTGCATCCTCATTTTTAGAAAACTCTGCTAGTCCAGAAATTTCATTACTCTCTGACAATGATTGTAATAATGACAATGAAATGTCATATGGTAGATTAAAGGGCAAAATATTGAAAACTGCATGGGGAAGCTATAATCTATCCTCTCCATTTCTTTTGTTATCAACGGTGTTACCGTTTAGATGCTGCCAACATGCACAGGAAAATAAATTCTCTGCCCCAAAGCACTTACAGTCCACAGACCTGATCCTGCGTACCGTTGTATATGACTGTACAGAGGTATATATGTGTTAGTGTATATTTGCTGTTTGCCTGTAGACTAAGATGCCTAAAATTGCAGTTTATTCAAGAAAAGCTCCCACCTATATAAAAGATAATTCTGATAGACTAATTGAAATATGCAATTTTTGAGTACTAGCTAAAACTAATATCTATTTTAAAAATCTGTATAAGTTGACTGGCAAGTATAATGATGTACATCAGAATGTATGTTTGTACATCTGTCTAATAAAATAAGCATTTCCAAGCAGTTCTACAACTGCTTATTTCAACTCTTTTGGTAATGTGGGTTTTCTTTTCTAAATCACTTGGGTTTGCTGGTTTGTTAACTTCCTCATTTTAGATTTCATGATAAGATTTCTATGTTTTTCTAATTTTACCTCCCTGCCACTGGATACTTTTGCTTCAGGAGTCCTATCATTTTATTAAAGGGGATATTAAACGGTAGATTACACAATTTTGATTATGTTATTTGTTTGGGTTTTTTTCTTTTATTGCTGTATTGGCTAACAGGGCCTGCATAAAATATATTTATTCATCAGAACTGGAAAAGTATAACATTTCAGCATTTTTAAACCTGTCATTTTTGTATAATTTCAGAGAAGTCCAATGTAGTTCTCTACGTGGAATTTGCCTTAAATAATGTTACTTCTTCTTCAATACTCTGTTACACAGGTACGTATGAGGCTGGCAGAATATTTTCTTGCATTTTGTAACAGAATCTAAAACTAAATGTTATTTAACTGGTATAGCAGTCAAACCTGAAATTTCTGAAGGGTTTTGAAGTTGAAGATTCAGAGTTTCTGCAAACCGTAACAACTTGGCTGTCACAATTTGAGAGTGAATGCTGCATATTCTGTCCTTTAAACAAAAACTCATTCAGAGAATAGTAGTTGTGTAGAAGCAATTATTTCTCACTTTGTAGTCTTTGTTCATGGACAATGATACATGGCAGTGTTCTTTAAGGAAAACCTGATAAGCATTTTGTATGAGATAGGACTATAAAAGCAGAGAAAAGTAGCTCTGTCATGCAAGAAACTTGAGTATTCCATAAGATTTTCTTTCAAGCTGACCTGTTTAAACAACATAATCCTAAAATACATAACTGTCTTCATTCTTCTTAGTTTTCATATTTAGATAAAAGACCTGTGAATAATGTTGGTCTTTCAAGAAACTTTTTTGTTTTTTTCCTGTAAATTTTCCACCTATGGAACATTGCCTGCCCTACCTTTCATTTGCTGAAATTCTCAGTCATGCATTAATCAGTTCTTATCTGAACTATTGCTATTCCCTCTTTATTGTCTTTATAAATCTTTATTATCTCAACTTCAGGGACTGAAGTATCATAGCCAGACAGTTCTGTCTATCCAGTAAGTTCACTGTATCAGCTTCATCTTCCAGACCATTCCCTAGCTTTCTACTTAGACTGACCTTCTAATCAACCCCACAATGGTGCTTTTCAAAATGTTTCATAAATTATTTTAATTCTCTATATTAACTTCTTGTCAGACTACACCTAACTTTGTTCTTCCATCCTGGTATCTTCTCTCTGTGCTCCATAATTTGATCTGACAACTAAGATGTCATTCAAGATGAACAAGGTTCTCCATCTTTTCAGTGTCTCTGTGACCAAATAATTGTAAAATGCACATTACTTTTTTTTAGTATAGGTTGCTTCATTTGGTACAAATCCTTGTATGATATTGCTTTATACAGAATTGTATTTCAGAATTTGCCAATATGAGACTGCAGAATAAAACAAGAAGATAATCCTGTGTAATTCAATAGTTTATTTCATTTCATACTGGATGACTTAAGCTGACGTATGTGATTTCAGCATAACTTTTGTTTACCTGAGTCTCGCCAAAATGGTCCATAATATTTGTTCGTTTTAATCCCCACAACTGAAAAGGGACTATACATTAAAAACACATATATAAAAATATAAAATCTATAGCAGCATGATTAATTTGAAGGTTTTCCATTTTATAAACCAATACATTTTAAATGTATTTACTGCATTTAATTTCTGAATCTTAGGCACAAAATAGAGGATTTGAGTAAGCAAGTTTGTTTTTTTTTTTTTTATTTGGTGGTTTGGATTTTTTTGGGGGTTTTTTGTTTTTGTTTTTTTAGTTTTTGCAAGAATGTTTAAAAATCTTTAGCTCAAGACATAAAACAAATTTGACAAAAATTGTCTGGTATGAAGCCTTATATAAGTTGTGAGAAATGTTTTATAGAAGGAGAAACTAATTCAGTGAAAGAAATTAAATAATAATTCTTAATCCTAATGCTAAAATTGGCATTAGCCTTCTCTAATACAGAAGGGTTTGTGACTAATTCCCCTCCAAGCTGAGTAAATGACCACTCCTCTGTTCATAAAAGCAACAAAACTTTGTAAGGCTATGAGAAAGTGACATTTTAGTACAGCCTGAAAGAACAAATTTATGACTGTTCAAAACCACCTCATACTGATGGCAAGCTGTAAATTTACCCCAAGACCCACTGTTTGGCAAACTTACACTTATATTCCAATAATTGGAAAGGCATATCCCTGCTTTGAATCATCCTTTGAGGGATTTTATTTCATTCTTCTACTGGCCACATTTTGAATAATATATTAAAAAAATACAAAAATTCAAGTGTAGATATTTTGTTTGATGAATTCTCATCTGTGTCACAATAAGGCTAATTTGTAATATATGAGCTCTGATTTCTTTCATTTTGTAAAATGTTGCCTTGCAAACTGAAGTGGGAAGCAATTGCACTGCTTCAGGCACTTTCGCCTGTTTTACTGGTTATACATAGTTTTACAGGAGAATCCTTCCTCTCACCAACTAATTGAAGGGATTTTTTTAAAAAACAAAACAACAACCAAAAAAAACCCCAAACAAAACCAAAAACCACCACCAAAAACACAACAACCAAACATTTGGGTTATTAAATACTGTATGATTTCACTTGAAGAGCTGCTCTGTAAGGTCTAATTTAAAGTCATAAGGATGCTACAATCCAGGAAACTGTACTTATGAAACACCGTGACTTTTCAATGAGGTAAAAATGTCACATGGTATGTGAAAGCTGCCAGTAGAAAAGTAATAGAGAGAAAAGAAACAGAAAACAGGAACAATGTCAAGTCTGGAATATTTCAGAGACAGCAAATGACAGATGAGTGTGGTAGAGGCATGAAAGAATAGATTCCTGGAAACTTATTTTATAGTTAGAATATGAGTCCTGAGTATCTGGTGGGCACTCTTCAACTACAGCTAGGCTGACAGCTTAAATAACTTGTATTCTTTTAATATAATGGCAAGGTCACCACAACTTCTCACGTTCAAATCGCAATATGGCAGAGTAGTGCGCTGTTCACCATTTCTTTTGTAATTCAAACTCTCCTGACTAGAAGACAGAAAATTCGACACAAAATATCTCAACAAAAGGAAAAAGAATATTAGAAATCAGAATTGTGTAATTTCTCTGGAGGTTGCACTGTTCACATTTAAATTAATTGCCAGTGCAGAGGCTTGGGTGATGGTATTTTGCACCATTTAAGAACATGTTCTAGCAGATTTAGAAAGGATTTAAATAAGATTTTCTGACTGCAGGTGAATTTAATCTGTAATTAACACTTCATAATTTTAGAACTACCAATGTGGAAACATGCCAGTGTTTTCCATAAAACAACATGATTTAGAAACGTAATATTTTTCCCTCTCTTTTGTATAAAACTACCACGATTTCTAGATAAAGCCATATGATGTGAAGAAACATACCCATATATTAAAACAAACAGATTTTTTTAATAATAAGGACAGGAAAAAAGATAATTTGGAAAATTAATTAACAGAAATGATAAGATTTTCTGATACACCTAAAAACAGGGTTGAAAGAGACTTGTCAATGTGATGATAGTACAACTCAGGAGGATGCTCAAGAACTTAATGCTTAATGA
Organism: Aramus guarauna; assembly: GCA_013400195.1. Taxonomy (NCBI): domain Eukaryota; kingdom Metazoa; phylum Chordata; class Aves; order Gruiformes; family Aramidae; genus Aramus; species Aramus guarauna. The sequence goes on along the minus strand of VXBL01004642.1, from coordinate 73,632 downwards.
AGTTTACTGACTATTGCTTAAGCAGTTGCTGAGGTATGTCTGTAAGCTTTCCATCTACCATGAAGTAATGAATTTTATGAGCACTCCTTCAGTGCAGAGTTAAACAGATTGGTTTCCTTGGACCATTTCAGCTTGAATCCCCAAGGAAGCCAATTTGAGAGGCAGCAATAGTGAGGAGCTCCAGGGACAACAATTGCAATTGCAAAAATACACACAGCAATTAGAGCGAGAATTTTGGAAAGAAAATAATTATTGTGGTGACACCAACAAAAGACATAAAGATTAGTTTAAACATTAACAAAAGTCAGGATCTGCAATTATCTTAAAAAATTATTAAAAGTCCATATTACTCAGAATATAGGCTAGAGAACAGGGAAAATACTCTGCTGTCATTCCACTCTATTTCTCATCTGAAATATAAAATTAAAAAAAGACCACCCGTACACTCTGTTACATTAATTAATATGTTTACTACGTGAGGTATTACTAAATGGTATGCTACAACTTACATGAGCAAGCTCTTCCCACAGTTTGAGCCAATGAGAGCCATTTAACCATCATTATAAGGTCACAAAGCCTAAGCTAATAAGCCCTGCTGTGAAGCACTGTATATTATTTTAGGAATGATGCCATACTAATGTGGCATGGCTTGTATTGGTTGAGAGTGTAAAAGAACAAGATTTTTGCTGGCTAAAACCCATGTAAACACAGTCATAATTACAGCAAAGAATTTAGGTTGCTCAGGCAGCTTAGTTGTATATCTTTAAAATTAATATTTTGTACAAGTATGGCCAGAGCTCCATCTAAGAAAAAAAGATGAGTTACTGCCTTGTTTCCATACAGAAGTCATGATATCTGCTGCCTAACTGATTTCGAATTAACTTAATTGAATCCTAATTTTTTCAATGGTAAGCTTCAAAATTCCATTGCTTTTTAACTATTGTGAGGCATGACGATAGAAATTTGGATGAAGTGAGGTTGCAAAAAAGTTTATCTGATATTTCTCCCTCTCTTGAAATTGAGATCCCCCAAAACTACCATAAATGCTAAAATTTTTTACTTTGCTAAAATTACATTTTAAATTAATATTGATTTGCAAATAATAGATATATATTCTTAGAAACATTGCTATGATTTTTTAAAAACTCTTTATTTCAGAGGATAATATTACTTGCTGTGCAGGCTTATGTAGCTGCAAGGCCACTGAAACCAAGATACTGAAGGATGCAGATCTGCAAAATCAGATTGCTGCAGAGCATTTCATTCTGTACTTACATATAAATGTGTACCAGTACAAGCTAATATTTTCAGACATTGGCTTTATTTTTTAAACTGTCTTGTACTAAAACTTTCATTGTATTCAGTAGTTTTCCAATGCAACAGGAAGATGTAGGGAGGTATTTACATTATGTGCTAGCCCTGCCTTCTATAGTAAAGAAAGACGTGTGTAATAACACAAAAGACAAGTAAAATGGAAGAATCTGATTCTTAACCTGTAATAAACTAATTTTGTAATTTTATCCTGGTCTTAGCCTTTGTAAGGCCAAGATAGACTACTCAAAAGCAGGAATAGAGAAATTTCTAGAACATCCATAAATAATATTTGGGAAAACAGAAAATGTCATAGTTTCCTGCATATGCCATAAATGAAGGGAAAATCAAACAAAATAATCTGGTTTTGCAGTCTGAGCAAAACTGACAAATCTCAAAGTTAAGCAGACAAAACCTGGTACCTTGACTGGGGGTAGGTAGGAGCCATACCCAAAGCAAATCTACAGTCCACACCCACAGTAAACCTAGAGTCCCTAGAGCTTCCCCAAAAGCCCATAAATCTCACGTTACAAAGGTAAGTTTGCCAGAAAACAGAGATAATTTTGCACTCTATTTTTCAAGACATTGCATATCTAACATAGCTGCAATGTATAATGCACAGACTAGTGAGTGTGACTTCAGGTACTGAAGTTTGGGGTTAGGTATAAAATCAGTCATCCCAATCTAACAGGAAAACTATCTCAGAGTAACAAAATACCTTTAGAAAAATTATGTGGAATCAGTCATACTTTGCACTATCAAATTATATTTTGACATCAACCAAGTACAGCTGTCATATTTAATTGAAAACTGGATGCAGTAAGCCTGTAAAATTTAACACTGCTGCCGGAGGAAATAAGGAATAGCAGAAGTACAAAGAAACAAAAAAGTCCAAATAGAATAATATGGTACAGTATCTGAAAGTCTTTCCCATACAGAAAAAGGTACCATATATCTTACAGGGGACAACAACAGTAACAGGTTGTAGTGTGGTTCCCAAAATTTGGCAACAGAAACTGAGGAAAGGTAGGTCCTATCATGCTGATATCCTGCAAAAAATGAAGAGAAGGGGTAATGGTAACCTGCCAATTTGTACAAGAATGTCTTAAATAACAGTGATAATAGGCTAGGACTAATGCCTCTACTAAAGTAGAGATCTAGTAAAGATCTGTTTCAAAAGTGATGTCTGTGCCTGAGGGGGAACCCACAGATCCAAGCAATCAAGACATATCACAGATATATCAAAAGTATCTGATATGCTTTATGCAGTGCTCTGCAGTCAAACATCTTGTATTAACTACACACAACATGCCCTATTATTTGTGTGTAACTGAGTGTGAAAGTCTACTACATTAGCACAATATCACCAACAGAGCTGTGTCCATAATAATCCTCATAAATTGTTAATAAATGCTGCCTCTGCAGGTAGCTTTCCTGCAACTATCAGCAATGTTGTGCCTCATAAAAATATGACTTAAAAAATCCAATTGTGCTACTACTGGGTTTTGGTATTGCTCTGTCTTGGACTGTCTGGACTGAAATGGTTTGTTCTGCCTTTGTGCTCATCTTCCCTGACATCTGGGGAACCACGGTATGTGCTCATGTTTTTCCTCATGAGATGTAGCTATTCCCAGAATGGAGCTTTTCAGTCCTTGCTTCCCAGTTACCAGTTGTATTCTCAGTAGTTTCCGCTCTGTGTGGCTCTTTTATGAAATGCAACCAGCTTATAAATACTGCAGTAATGATGTTTCATTTGTTGCTTTCATAAGCATCTATGTTGTAAGTTCCCCTTGACAATACTATGGAAACTTTTATTAAAAAAAAAACCAAACCCAAACCAAACAACTTCACAAAACCCTTAGGGGACGAATAGATCACGATTAAAGACCAGGTAAAGTTTTTCAGACATAACATAGCAAATGAATGTATTTTTATAAAAGATGTTTATTATATCTATAAGCACAAAGATTTTTGGAATATACTGACCACAATGTCACTTTTCAGATTATGTTTAAGTTTGTGAAACAGATTTACTCCATTTCCTCAGGATTAACTGAATAGTTGAGAACATGAGCTTTAACTTTTGAGTGTTCTTGCTTTTCATATGTGACTTGACCTTGTTGCTTTTCTGCAGCTGGGTGAACATCAATCCTGCAATTTGGGGAAAAAAATTGAATACCTATCAAGGGGGATGAATTTCTTAGGAAAATAAAATTCAAGAATTTTAAAAAGATGGAACAGATTAAAGATGGAATAATGATTAGATTGGGTTTTGTTCGGGATTGTGCAGGCTTTACCTAAAGCATCATATCTAAAAATAAAATACAGCTACTGTTGCATTTCATTCAATTTGAACATAGTTTCTCTAGATGGACTTGCACCAAAGGGAAACATATGTATATACTGTCCACCTCAAAACCAATATGGCCACCTCTTTGGTTTATTTAATTGCTTTCCTGCCAGGGACTGTGGGAAGTCTATATCTTTCCTGAATGAGTGTCCCACACCATTTAAAATACACCAAATGTTTTAAATTTACTGATCTGTAAATGTCTGTCCAACCCACAGCTATTGACACTAGAGAGTTACATATGCTGTCTCCTCTGTGGCAGGCTTGTGCTGCAGCCTGTTTAAAGTTTGCGTTCCGTGAGCGTCCACTGAGGGCTGTTAGTAATAGTCTCATGCATGTTCATGCTGCTAGACAACAGGCCACTGCTCACATCAAGCAGAAGTAAAGAACCATAAGCAAGCTTCGCACTAATTTTTTTTTTTATTATTATTTTTTTAAATGTATACATCTTACAGAAAATCCCAGATCTGGTTTTGTACTGAAAGCATGAAGAGGGTAAGAGTTCTTCTTAACAACTGAAATTGGGTATAATATAGGTCAGGATTTCTAGATGTTTCTGAAAAACTGACAAAGGAGCAGATAATTGGAGCAGGACACAGCATTGTGAAGCAGGCTGTGCAGAGAAAGACAGCAGAAGATGATGAGAGAGGAGAAAAGACAGAGGAGAGCATGTGAAGGACCACCTGCCAGATTCCTCACCTGCCAGAGCACAGCAGTGGTGCTCAGCACTCCCCATTTCCTTCTTGTGGTGGCACTCTACAACAGCTAGCTGGCAAGACTTTCTGTTCTTTTGGGAAGGTCCCTGAGGTCCTTTCAGAAGGATTTTTAGTAGCTTGAACTTGGCTTGGGTTCATCCTGCTTGCAAGGGAAATGGGACTGTAAGGTGGCTGGGCTGGGAGCTTTGGGATCTTCAGGGGCATTCTTGGACCTGAAGCCCCAAATGCAATGTAAGTGTAATTAGCTTCAATCGGATGCTTCTGAAAGAGAGATGCGCATGGAGGAATGCACCTCCTTCAGCTAAGGTGAAGCTTAATCAGTCAGTATTTGTACAATTGAAAATGTACAAAGTAATCAAATTATCAGGAAGACAGAGCACAAGTAAACTAAAAGGTCTCTCTTACCTTCACTGGACATAGTACTGGCCCCATAAATAAACCCATTTGCTGTTGTTGCAAGCTAGCCTTTTTTGAATTTTAGGCTGATAGATACCTACCTGCTTACATGGGCTTGAAAGTCTTGAGGCTTATTACAGAGTTGCATTTCCCCATCGTGCTTTGTGCTGTGTTGCAGCTCTAAACAATTAAAGAGTCTACAGTTTCTTTACCCTAAGAATATGCCAAATCCTGTTCTTATGACATTGTGTGATTCAGCACAATGAAGTCAACCAATAGACCAGAATTTTCTAAGAGAACCACAAGCAAAAAGTGAAGATTTATTAAGAAGGAAAATTGTTTGTGGCTTAGCATGGCGTCTATCATTGTAAGTGATAACTCTATTTCATTTTTAGTAAAGCAGAAATAAAATGTTTAGCCTAGAGTAAATGCTCAAATGGATGCATTATGTTATGCTGGTGTTTAATTTGTTCATGTCAGAAAAATTAGATTAGTTTGTCTGGCAAATCTCACTTAACAATAAAACTACACAATGACTGTCATTAATCACTTCCATGTTATACACATATTTGTAAAAAGTTTATATATGCTTGAAATTAACCTTACATGTATTGTTTTGGTTTCATAGCAGCATGTTTTACTGTTTTGTTTTGTTTTGTTTTGTTTTGTTTTTCCAAATGGAGAAAAACCCATGAAGTTGTTTTGCAGCAGGGCTTTTTCTTAAACCTCTCTTCATACTCCTATGGTCTGGTTGGCTGCTAAGAATGACAAACCCCTGGTTTTTGGCAAGTATGAAAAAGAGCACCACCCTGTCAAACAACTTCATACAGATATCTATACATATAAGGATCTTTTCAATATATATATCAAATGCTCTTACTATTCCTGCTGTCTCTTCACCACAGCCTCACTTTTCTGGTGCCATACGCACAAGAGTTTTCCTTCCTATTCCGACACTCCTACAGTTGCATATGAATAATAAGGACAAGGAAGCTGAGGAAGACATAGGGGTGGAGACAGGGCAAGGGACAGGACTTGAACTGGGTGAGGAAAATGGTTGCAAGGGAATTATTTCTTGGTTAAAACAAGCTGTGGGAGATTAACCAGTCCTGCAGGGCTATGATGTGGAGGAGGGGAAAGGCTGCTGTGATAGTGAGAGCCAGAAGAAAGTTGGAAGAACTCAGGAGCTGACAAAGGACTACTGACATCTGTTTAGGCTGAGCTTAAAAGGTTAGAATTTCAGTAGTTGGCTGCATGTTAACCATTCTGGGAGACATTTGTCTTTTGCTGAGACTGTGGTTGGAAGAACCTAAAGATAAAGAAAAAAAAGATAAAGGTGTTAGAACAAGGACAGTACTTGTGGTAGCATCTTCAAAGATCAGTAAATATGTGACCAAAGTAACTGCAGCAAATGATCCCACCTACCAAGTGTGACTTTGCTACAGCTGGAGAATGAATTCAGGAGGTAAAGTCTGCAACAGGGAAGCCCTACTTTTAGAGTTACTTTCCAGTGCAGTTTGAAAGGCAGAATAACTAGTGACCTTTCTTAGCTTTAGGGAAAAAAAATACACTTCTATCTATATCTTGGTACAATGAAAATGGAAGGTAAGTCAGTGGAAGAACCATAACTAACTGCTCCTATCAGAGCTGCAAGCTTTGAACAAATCAGACCTAAAGCAAACATTCAAATCATTAAGGCTTTAGGATGGGTTTAACTGTCCCCAGTATGTTTCTGCATCAGTAGGAAACAGGATATTGCCAGTACCAGTGCCAGTATGTATTTTAAGAGGAAGATGGTGTATGGGGGTGAAGCAGTGCTTGTAAGGGTGAGTTCTGCAGCATGCAGGTGCTGAAGCCAGCTTATCAAATGTGGAAAGTAAAAGCTGCGTCCTGCATAGTCATGCTCGCTGGGAGCTCAGCCTCCCCTGCAGCGTGTTTCCTGGGGTGACCACTGTGAAAGAAAGGGGTACCATCAATGCATTTCTGGCTTAGAATGAGAGGCAGATGTTGGGCTGCTCAGCCTTGTAGACAGCAGCTGTGTTTTGGGTTACAACTATGTGCTGAGCAGGGTAGAGGAAGTCTGCAGCCTTGCAATGTGTGAAGGAACAGTGTCTAACATGTAACTTGTTTTTCATGGACACGATGTAGTGGCAGCATTTTCCTTATTCCCTATGGAAGTGAAGGAGGCCGTCAGTGGACTAGCAGCTGCAAAGCATAATTGCTATTAGTCTCAATCTCAAATGAGGTCATAATAATAAATATCATAATGTCATAAACATTCTAGAGTACATTTGATGGTCTCCTTCAACATCTGTAGTTTGCTTAGTATTTGTGGCAGGCATCGCTTTTTGGAACAGGAAAAGATAAATATTTTTGCTAATAAAAATTGGTCTAGATTTTCTCCATTTCCATCTTCCCCCTTCTCTATTCCTACACTAACTCTCTTAATCTTTTCTTGAAGTAATTTGCTATTCAGATCCTTTTTGCTAAGGCTCAGTTTCCTGCTAAGAAAAACTTATGGAGGGAGAGGGAGTGAGAGACCACGGTACAGGGCAGACACTGTTTTGCAGTAGAATTTCTAGATTCTGGCATAACTGTTTCTCTGCAGTAAATGTATGTTTTCCATCAGACTTTGCTCTACCATGTGGCCTAATCTTCTTGGTATTTTGCCCGACATATTATGAGCTCAAGCTACTATTTCTTTCCTTTGTACAAGCCAGTAATATAAATGCTAGAGCAAATGGTATAAACCCCAATGGAAAATATATCTATTTCATTGGGGTTATTAGTTGCCAATGGGAATAAACAGATTTTTGTCTTTGAAGAGCTCATTAGCTTCTAAGAAAAAAAAAGCAATACAAAAAACCTTTCTAAACTTGTAAATCCATTGGGACCCAAACCCAAAATTTCATTTAGTATTTTTGGGAGCGTCTGCTGACCTTGGCTTCAACGAATTGTGTGAGCTGTACTTTAGCCCACACAGCTTTAGATCCTCACAGTTAACTTAGAAGATATCCATTACTGCTTGTGTCCAAACTGAAAAAGGGTGTTGGTTTAGAAAACAACTGCCTGAGCTTTCAGAATGAACTCTTCTGTTAGATCACCCCTATTGCTACCTTTTCCCTACTATTTGAATACTTACTATTTCTTCAAGGGAGTATCTTTCTTGGACAGCGTAAGGCATCCATCAATATTCTCTGAAAATACTATCCCCATACAGAAGTATGGTTTATGCAGGAGGTGCATACAGTGAGACAGTTACCTGTCTCATTCTCTTTTTCTATTTTAAAAAACAAACAAACAAACAGCAAAAGCCCCACAAAAACCAGTAACAAGATATAGTGGGTCAAATATTGTGATACTTACTTGATCTAAATTGCTATTGATGTTGAAATTGCTATTGATGTTGAAAGGAGGATTTTTCAAGAAAATACCAGGAAATCTACTGGTTTTGTTTTCCCAGAAAGCAGTCACATCCTGTTGGTGGTCTTGTCTCCAGACTGGATCTCTAGAAGGAATTCTAAAGAGCCACTTTTAATCATATGTACTTCAGAATACAAATAATTTTATAAACTGGAAAAAGAGGCTATGAATAAACAGTAGATATCAGAAAAAGATGGGAAAAAATATTTTTTACTAGGTATCAATTTTACTGGTTCCATACAACTTAAAGTAATGGCTTTATGATGAAGAATACTATGTAGAAAGAATCAAGTAGTTAAACTTAAATGGAATGGTTTTCATCCAAAATATATGCATGTGAGCTTGGAAATGATGGCAAATTAATTAAAACTTCCAGACTTGTAAAGACAAACCCCTGAATAAATTTTGTAAAATTTAATAAATAAATTTAATTTTACTGCTAAATCTAATAAATTACATTTTCAAATGGATTTTCAAAGCTATCAAGGGTGAATGAAATGTATTTGAATCTAATTTCAACTTTCATAGTCTAGGCTAGGTAGTGATTACAACACCTGAGTTGTTCCCAGTTATATATATGAATGGCTGTACCAACTCATAAAGAATTTTAAGCACTTGAAGAACATTTTCTTCTGTATCAGTAGAACTGGTCAGTGAATGTAACTTCAGGTTTTACTGAGATATGAAATGGCCATAGATAGTGTGACTATTAGTGCTCCAAGAACAAAGCCATGGTAACTTCAGGATGCAGATTTCTGTCAGTACCATCGCTATGTTGTCTGTCTTGTGGCTGTCTTACACTCCCATATGCTTGACTCTCTGCTTAAAAATAACTGTTAATATTAAAAGTTTTATTACTGAAGAACACAAACAGGGTCTTTCTTTCACTTCAACTGCTGTTCATGAGTTTGTTTGAATTTCATGCCCAACCATTCTCCTAGCACAAGCGTGGGATGTTTTTTATATATGTAGTATCATCCTCACTGAAAATATGGCAATATGTCATCAGCTGTCTCTTTTTTAATGTAATGCCATTGGCTGTTATTAAGAGGATCCCAGTAGTGAGCACTGAAGGAACAAGATCATGTTCATCAACTGTAGAGAAAAAAGCATGAGGGAGGATTTTCCTACCATGTTTGAATCACATTTTCTTCAGTAGTGCTGGTATTTTTTCCTCTACCTTTCAGGAGAATAACAGGAGTATGTTCAGATTTAGTGACCAAGCTCACTGCTCACTGTCAACTCTGTGCTGTCATGAAGCAGAACCCTTGACTTTTTTATGTGTTTGCACAATGAATAGTAATAGTCAAGGATATTGTTTGTAGACCAAGCAACCTTATCTCTCAGTTTCCACCTATGTTAAAGAAAGTGTTTAACCTTCAGAAAAATATCCAGCATTTTGCAGCATATCTTTCTATGTAAATAAAGTAACTCCACAACATTTTAAACATCTTAATAAAATAAAAGAAATATAATCATAAATAAGTATTCACACACAATCCCTTATCAAGGCTATTTGCTTCTGAACCAATACTGTGGTTTCATGTGTACCATAGTCCCAGAATTTACATTTTTGTATGGAGACAAAAACGGAATCAGAAGATCTTGCACAGAAATTTGAATCCAATGATAAAGTTTCTTTAGTAATGTAAACAAAAAGAACATAAAAGTTGGGGCACTATGGAGTAAAGATGAAATTGAAAGGGAGCAAAATAAAGCAAAATTAAATTAATATTTTACCTTTCCAGAACGATGTTAAGGTTCTGGAATTCAAGGGCCAAGACAGGAAGACTAGACAGCATGAGAGTATGGAAAAAGAAATTATTATGTTAAAGATAGAAATAAAATTTCACTAATTTACTGTCCCCAAGTCAGGAGAACTTCAAACTCTTCACTGCAGAATCCTGAAAAGCCCTTCCCTATGGTATAATAGGGCTCAGAGGAAGGTCTTTAATATAAGGTGAAAATCTAACCTGATTTTTTTGTGCGCATGTGATTCATATGTTTCATGTTTGTGAATAATAACACAAGTTTTCCTTTTTAAACTGAAGGCTAACCTTTTGGAAACAGGCTCAATGGATTGCTAATCATAGCAATGTGATGGGATACTGTTGTGGTTGCAGCAGATGCTATCCCAAGCTTTACTAAGTAAAGTTGTTTCCAGCAGAGATCAAGAAACACTGTTGTTTTTCTACTACGCAGAGTGAGATCTCACCTGTAAAGAAGATGGATGCAAAGTGAAATAGGTGATGAGAAGGGATCTTTTGACAAAGTGAATAGAAAGTGTTTCACAAAATAATAATTGAGCCTTACAGATACATAAACTGTTAAGGCCAATAATGGTAATGACACAAAAGCAAATAGATATAAATCGTCAGTACCTATGTGCTAAATATTTCTAACCATCAGTGGTTCTGTTGAACAACTTTCCAACAAGAATAGTGATGGGAAAATAGACTACTGATATGAGTGATGGTTCTTAATCTATTTGTGCATGAAATTACTTGGCATGCTGAGCAGATGGCAGGACTCAATTCTGCATTAGGACCCTCTTAGTCCTGTGCTTTTCAGAGTGTAGAGACCTGTTCTTGTCTGTTATAAACAGTGTAGTCAGTGAATTTGTATTTCCTCCTTGCAAATACTCTTGTAAAGTTTCTTCCTCACTATACAAGATACTTTAAAAAGAAGAGAAATAATTTCTAGTCTAAGTCTCTGTGTAAAAAAAGAGAGAATCTAAAAGAGAAAAATCAGTACAGCTGAGTGAGTGAGGAATTCTCCCCAGAATCTTGCTAAGTCAATGATATCTTAGTGTCTGAAAGAAGAACCACAGGTTCCAGGGATGTGGGATGACACCTGTAATTAGCTGAGTTTTTTGGAAGTGTGCATTAAAGAAGGACAAAACATCAAAGGTACCAATTTTGAAGGTATAGCAATCTCAATCAGGGGACTTGTTCTAGCATATCCCTAAAAACTGTATATTTAAGGATATCTTAAGGTGCTTGCATCTTTCCTGAGTCTGTGTCATGGTTAACCTCAGTACACTCAGTTGGGATCAGTTGTCCCAGCTGTATCCCTCCCAAATCCTTACCACCGCAGCCTACTTGATGGCAGGGCAATATGAAGAGCAGAAAAGGCCTTGACATTGCATAAGCACTGCTCAGCAATAACTAACACATCCCTGTGTTATGAACACCGTTTTCATCACAAATCCAAAACACAGCACCATACAAGCTACTATGAAGAAAATTAACTCTGTCCCAGCCAAAACCAGTATAGTTTGTCCATAATTTCTATCATCACACTTGTAATATTTATTATAAATATTTTCCTTTTAAGACATAGCTGTCAACATGTAAATAAAGACAGGTACTGCCATTTTGGGCATGGAAGCCAAGTTTGGGATGGCTTCCAGTTCAATAAATAAATAGATAGATTAGATAGATAGATAGATAGATAGATAGATAGATAGATAGATAGATAGATAGATAGAAGCAGCAGATGCCTCAGCATTTCTCTGTCACATTCTGAGGCTCCATCCCTGCAGGCAGACCCCAGAGGCAATTCCTGTTGAAGTATGAAGTGCTTTTATAATCCATATGTGAATTGCTTATATATAGGCCTAATCAACTTTTATAGTATGGTAAGAAATTCTTTGTGGAATGAATAGTTCATTCCTTGAGTCATGTGCATTTTCATTAAGTTTATGTAAGCTTGACAACATGATTCAACAGAAAGTTGTCAAATCTGTAGGTTCTGTGATTATTGCACTGTGACATCTTTTTTGCACATGGTAGAAGTAATGTACCTCAGTGGTACTCTTACAACAGCAAAATTAAAATTTGAACACGTTAATGTCCAACTGAATCACTTTCTCCTGCTTATTAGGCTGACTGCATCAAGATCCATCAAACATAGATTGCATTACAATCTCTGCCACTTTTTGAGCTGCTGCTGCTGCTTCTTTTCCTGCTGGGCTTCTCCAGAAACGCTGATGCCAAGCCCAAACTGCTGAGCCCAACAGTCTATTCATTCTGGTTTCTCTCCACACACACTGTATCTCATTTAATATTGGAGTGTTGGGTTCATTGGAAGTAGTGATCCAGTGGTTTAATATAACATTATAGTTTCAGGTACAGTTTTTAAACATTTAACATTCACTTTAATGTTAGAGACAGACACCACTTGTTAATCAGTGGTACATTGTAAGTACAGTAACTTCACTACCCCAATTGCATACTTTCTATACAGTAATAACCATGAGATATCTTCAGCATTTCTGAATGGCCATCACATATTCATAGCACTTTGCTGTTAATTTGTCATGTACTTTTAAAACTACTTACAACACCATGGATGGAATCCTGACCAAATGAAATGACTGCTGAACTTTTCCTGCTCCAGCAGGTTACTGAAAGTATTTATTTTAGAGTTTTTCAATTTCCTATTTAAATAAATAACAATATTTTGTTTAAAAGTAATTATTGAAATAATTTCATTTAGCTGAGGAAAATACTTCTATTTGAGCAGATCATGTGTGAAGAAGCTTACTGCCCTGGGCAACTGTAGTACCCATATGAACACCAAATCCTCAGAACAACTTCAAAAATTCATAGCAACAAAAGGAAAAATCAAGGTCATTACAGACCATGCATATTTAGTGTGTCTTTCTCTGGATCTTGCTTTTGATACAGGACTGGAGATAGCAACAGTGCAGTATACAGAGTCCACATTCTATATAAACTCCAGTTAGAAATCCCCCTAATACGTTATGATTAAGAACTTTCTTGTTATAGTCTGGACCATCTGCTGATTCAGACTGGCTGTAAATAGCTCTGAAGATCTGTTTTGCTGCCTATTAAGTTATTGTTAACCAATGTGCTCACAGCTACAGGTGCAATGTTGCCTAATAATCCTTTTCAAGCATTAGCACAGCAAAGTCTTAAAGTATCACAGGACATAACTAGAGTGTCAGTGACAAGGATGCTGGTAAAGACTATGTCTTATGCCACAACTACACAAAAAAAATTATATGAGTTTTCTTTTCCATGACATCTGTAACTTCTCAGTCAGTGACTAGTTCCAAGTAATTGTCTGCTCTTGGGGTTGGTTGAGTGTTTCATGATGAGAAATTTTTGTTATACTTGGATAAACTCACTAAAACTCAGACTTGGCTTTTGGCTTGCAAACTAAAAGACTGGCTTTAGAAAGGACAGATTTTTTTTGGCTTGAGTTTTGGTCAACAGTATCTCTTGGTGAGACTCTGGAAGCACTGGGAGACTCTCAAGCTGATAAATAATCTAAATACACAAGTTGCTTTTGATCAACGAAATTACTGGGAGAAAGCAAGATTCCACTTCATTTGTAGTTAAAACTGGTGAAAACTTGCTTTAGTTCTGATTTATTTGTGCACTGACAATTCTTTAGTTACCAACTTGCTATCAAACATTCCTTCTATGACAGCACAAGCAGTCAGAGAAAAAAAAATATCTAAATCCTTGTTTTTCTCATGTTTTATGGCACAATACTGCACTGGTGTTTAATGGCTTTTTGCCATCTCACAATAAATGAGAATAGAGTGTAAACTCTAGCCATAGATGTAATTGAACAAAAGGGATTATAATCATAGTCCAACATGACAGAGACAAATCCAACTTGGAGTACTTTTTTTTAATTATGTAATTTATTTATAGGCTAAGAAAAGTCTTCTAGGTCTACTCCTGTTTTCAAGACAATTTGTGATGCTAATAAAATAGTAGTCTTTCTATCTATTACTCAGATTTACATTGTTATTTACTAGGTACAATACCAGTAGTCTTGTCTCTTTTGTTCAGGACATGCATGCAATTAAATTCACAGGAATAAAAATAAGCAGAATAACCCTTGTAAAAACTCGTCAGAAGAGCTAATGGTGTTGTCCTACTTTCTGTTAGGGGGAATTGTAATTGGGGACTCTGTCCCAGACTTTTCAGCTGAGAGGATTACAGAGACTGTTAGCAAGAGTTTCTCAGAAAACAAACTTCTGCAATGTTCAGCTTTCACTTAATTTCCAGATGTAATACAAAGTTTGGGTTTGTATTTTGTTATTGGGTTTGGTTTTGCTTTTGTAATTCTATCTCCTTAATTTCATTGGTTCCTATGTGACTCAAAGACACCTACTCTGTCCCTGAAGAGGGCTACCACAGCAGATGGGAATGTCTTCAGTAGCCAAGCTAAGACTGTTTATTCATGAGAAACTGGAAGCAAAGTCTTTTTGAATGAAGGGATTTTTGTAGTTAAAAATCCCAGATGGGGTTATTGTAGTCTTTTGAGAAGATGCTAACCAGTATATGTGAACTGCTTAAGAAATTTCTGGTTTGCACAAAAGGAACTCCAATTCAACTATGCTAAATTCTAATCATTACTAGGATAATCCTGGCAGAACTAACAAAGATAACTGATATATTTTGCCCTCTGATCCCTGATGTGCCTCTTGTTTGGGTTACAAATGATCAATGTCCTGTCTTTTCTGTGCCTATAGTAAGAACAAAAGGCCTAGTCCTTTGACATAAATTTTCAAGTGTAATACTCAGGTACTCTCCAGTCCTTTCCGTATGGGATTAGACAGAGCTGCATGCATGCAGTTCTACTGCTGCATGAGGGGGTTTGCCACTAACCATAATTTCCAGCCTCTGTCTTTGTTGTTGTATGTATCCCCTTTTGGAGTAAATCCTGTTGTTCCAGTGCGGTTTACTTGACTTTCATTTATTTGACATCTTCTAGTATTAGGTCTGCTTGCCTCAGTCATTATTACAATTTCTCTCTCTTTTACTATAACGACTGTTTCTTTGTTTTCCTTCCTGGTTCTTTATTCACTACTCATACTGCCCAGGGTGACCTCTTCTCTTTGCCAAGGAAGATAAATCTCTATCAGATTCTTCCTCCTTTCAGCCTTCTGTTTCAATTTCTTGCCTGATATTCCTCTGATTTTTCCTCCCTGGAACCTCAAGTCATCCTCATTAATTTTAATTATCCAACACATTCATCAGTTGAGGAAGGGAAACCCAGAGACTATGTTTGTGTTCAGGTGTATCCACATGCAGTACAGATGTTCTTTTTACTATCAGGCCTGTGGGTTTGTCCATATGCTTGGGCAGTGTTCCCGAATACCTGGATGAACCAGAGGAACACAGAGCTGGACTCTGCTCTTGGTAACCTCCCATGAACTGCATTTCAAGCCTATGACCTAGTTTGCCACTGGTGTCTCTGTCTATCAGTCCATTAATGCATGGATCCTCCCAACCTATTACAAATTCCCCCCCACACTCTAAGGTAAAGATCCCATTTCTTCCTCTCAACTGAACAGTAGGATGATATTTTTCTGTGTGTGAGTGTGTGTATCTGTCTGGTCCAGATGCCTTTCACAATCACTTACTATAACCTACTGAAAGTATTGTATTTGGGGGTGTGCCTGGGGGAAACTATTCATGGTCTCAGTGGATTTTAAATTGTTCCTGGTATCCTTATTTTTGTTGAACATGATCTAAGGCAAGCTTCAAATATACGTCCAGAACAAAACTGGACATTGAGTTCACTCTAACTTTCATGGCACAAATTCAAAAACTTGTTATGATTAAAGGGGGAAAATGGCAATTCACACCAATATCTTTCTGTGCAATTAAGTCATACCTCTAGATTGTTCCTGGCACCCCACAGCCAGAATCCCCAGTTCATACTCAGAAAACTACAAACTTCTTGGTCTGTGTCTCCTCACTGTGAACAAACACATTATGCTCACTGCTGATTCTATATTGTTATTGATTAAATAAAAACTGAATCTTTCTAACTTGTCCACATCACCTAAAATTGAAGAATGTCAGCATTTATTGCCACCAGACTACAAGCAAACCCACTCCATATAGCAATACAACTTTGGTATGGGAAAGTGCAATAATAAATTTCCAAGGTAAAAGAGCTTAATTTCTGATTTAAGAACTCATTTGAAAGAAATAACATGTTTGAAAAAAAATCACAAAAAAAACCCAAATCCATTTTTCTCCTGTGTTAAATGGTTTTGAAAAGACACCGGCAAGTGCCAGAGTTCATGTATACAGTGACATATGAAAGTGGCCGATCTAGGAGCATATTATAACCCATTTCAATCACGTGCTGTTGTAAACTATGAACTAAGATTTTCATTTAAGACAACTGTGGTGAAATATACTTTCCAGGTATATAGTTTCCAGGTGGCAACACTGAATAAAAAGGATGATACCCTCATAGGAAGGGATACAGAACAGAAAGATAATTAATTGGTCACTGAGATAAAATATATGGTCTATTTGACTGTAATTGACCCACTGTAAATAAATAAATAGCTCAGAAGCCATCAAATACCCTAGTAGTCTTCCTAGATGTCCACTTATGTAGAATTATGGAACTGTGATATGGGCAAAAAAAAAATTAATCTTGTTCATAGTCTCATCTCAGCCTTTTTTTGTTTGTTTGTTTATTTTGTTTAGTAAAACATTTTTTTCTCTTTCCCTCAGTATTACATCTCTAATTTTTGTCCAATGGATTGCCTAGGTTTTTGGATAGCAAAAATCAGTGCTTTTCCCACAGCCATTGAAGCTAATGAAAAATTCTGCCATCTGCATGGCTATATAGAAGCAGAATAATCTTCACTGCTTGCTAGAGGGCTCGCAACATTTTTCCATGGTCATCATTCTACCTGCTATTTTATTTCTAGCTATTATAATCAATCTAACTTTCTATTTTAGTTCTCTGGCTTAGTTATATTTTTTGCTTTAAATGATCTTTTAAAATATTTTTAAACTTGATAACTTTCATAAATTCAGTCTTGCATTGTGCCTGACAGTACATAAATTCCATTGTTTTTTTCCTGATAGGGTTGAATTCCCATGTTTTTTTTAGATGCCCTTTGGCTATTTTATTTTTATGCTTAAGTTTATGCTTCCCTCTCTGTTATTTTTACAAAGCTCCTATGCTGAGCTTACTGACTCTATTGATTTTTTTATGTCGTATTGTGGGGCTTTTAGCTCTGTCTTTTAAGTACCCTGTCATTTGTATAAGGATTTTTTTGTTTTGTATTATTAGTATTATTATTTGACACTGTCCCACACAACATCCTTGTCTCTAAATTGGAGAGACATGGGTTCAATGGATGGACCACTCAGTGGATAAGAAATTGGCTGGATGATTGCACTGAAAGAGTTGTGGTCAACGGCTCAATGTCCAAATGGAGAACAGTGATGAGGGGCGTTCCTCAGGGGTCGGTACTGGGATCGGCACTGTTCAACATCTTGGTCGGAGACANGAGTACTGCGTCCAGCTCTGGGGGCCCTCACTACAAGAAAGACATGGAGCTGTTGGAGCAAATCCAGAGGAGGGCCACAAAGATGATCAGAGGGCTGGAGCACCTCTCCTATGAGGACAAGCTGAGAGAGTAGGGATTGTTCAGCCTGGAGAAAAGAAGGTTCTGGAGAGACCTAATTGTGGCCTTCCAGTACCTGAAGGGGGCCTACAGGAAGGATGGAAAGCAACTGTTTATCAAGGACTGTAGTGACAGGACAAGGGGTAATTTGTTTAAACTGAAGGAGGGTAGATTTAGATTAGATGTTAGAAATAAATTCTTTACCGTGAGGGCACTGGAACAGGTTTCCTAGAGAAGTTGTGGAGGTCCCATCCCTGGGGTGTTTAAGACCAGGTTGCATGAGGCTTTGGGCAACATGGTCTAGTGGAGGGTGTCCCTGCCCTTAGCAGGGGGGTTGGAACTAGATGATCTTTGAGGTCTTTTCTAACCCAAACCATTCTATGATCCTATGATTTCTTTTGTCCAAACTGTTGTACTTGTCTGTATTGTGGAGAGTAAGAGACAGTAATTGTTATCTTACTGTGTTACCATTCAATGCCGTGATCCTATGTAACTAATTCAGACATATCTCTACTGCAAAAAAAAGGTAAATCTTCTTTGACTGCCACCTGCTCCAGCATTTCACATACACTTGTAAGCTTCTATCTGCTCTACAGATCATACACAATTTCTGTTTGCTATTGAATACATGCACACGTTTCCATGTGTGTTGAAGGTAGAGAGTGTATCTCTACCCATGATAAAGGCTACCAAACAGCTTAAAGGATAGAATTATAAGGTGCTGTGTTAAATGCTTACTTTAATCACTCTGCTGCTGGATGCTGCAATGGTGACCAGGAAGGTGTTCTGACTAGTTTCTAGGGAGAAATGATGAAGCAGCTCAGCAGCCTTACTAAGCCATTGCTGAGGCCTCCCCTTGTAGCAAGAGGGAACAGAGACAGAAGGACAGGACACAGAGGAAAATGTAAATGTATAAGAAAACAAAAGGATGATGAGGAGGTTTATAACTACCCTTACAGAGCTTGAGAACCTCACCTTTCCGGCAAAATTCTGACTTCCCTCTAGAGGGTGGCTCATGAAAATATGCTTGCACTGTGTTACCACATTTATTCTGTGTTCTTGATTGCATGACCTGACCCTGAGGTTGTGAAAACCAGAATAATAGTTGCCAGTGAAATTAAGTTTGGGTTACTTTCGCATGAGCATAACTTTTACTATAGAAGAAGAAATGGTGTATTTTCCTGGAATACAATGTACCAATACTGACTTACATCACTTAGTCATTTGGGAATGCATTTACTATGAGATAACACAAGATAAGTAGGTTACATAGTTAGCTCTTACACTTACAAAAGATTTAAGTCATGAGAGTTTTCTTGTCTGGGATCAGGACCAAACTATGTCAACAAATTTCTATAAGGGTTGCTGGGTGCCTTCTTGCAAGTCCTAAATTGTTGTGCTTTTTTAAAGCCAAGGAAACAAAATATTTTTAAGGCCGTTTTCTTCAAATGTGCTGTTGCTGACGAAAAGCATGAGGAAACACTGAAAAGAAACTGAACTCTGGTGAAGGAGCCTGCTGTTGAACAGAATTGTTCATCAAGTCCAACAGTAGCAGAAAATAAATGAAAATGTAACCTGAATCACCAGCTGGAAAAAAAAAAAGAGTAGAAGCCCACTAGAAGCTTCTGTCAGATTTTTGGCATAGTTCTGCCCTTATATGTCTAAAATACTAAAGGTATGTTCTAAAAAAAAAAAATAAAAAAAAAATCAAAAACCAAAAACCAACCAAACAAAAAAACCTGTAGCAGACATTAAAGCCATTTTTCTTGAAGAAGCAATAGAAGTTTAATTGAAACCATCTGTTAAGATCTGTGGACTCAAAAAGCCATTGTTTTAGCTGGTTATTTGATCTTTTTCTGTGATATTTTTAACATCAATTCTTTGCAAAAATACCCCATTTANAAATAAGTAAATAAATAAAATTTTATTAAAGCAAAAGGACTAATACAGAAATTCTTGTTTTTTCTCTCACCACACACTTAACTTTGTATTTTCCTTCATTTGGAGGCCACCTCTGTGTATAATACGCCACTGTAGTGTACAGCCCCCTGAAAGAGGCCTTCACTAGTATGTTTCAGTTCTGCTAGCAGCACAGTTAGAGTGGCTAGAACATTTAGCACAGGTAAAATGCCAGAATATTTTCTTCCTCCACACAAGTTTTGCACTAGGGCCATTTCACACACGAGAATTTTGTGCTGCCTTGACTGATAGCAATGCTAGAACATGCTAATGCAAAGCAGGTGCTGAGAGGTCATGGCAGCACAGATGTACAGAGGTAGCAAACGGAGCAGTGGGTAACAAGGTACACTTACCTAGAGAGGAATGAGCAGATGAAGTGAACCAAGACAATTTGACTGTAATTTATAGGACTAATCAAGAAAAGGAGTTGAATTCTTGATCAACTTAAAGCACATGAGTAGAAATTGTAACTTTTTCAGAGCTCATATGTTTTGTCTGGTTGTACCCTAAAACCAATGAATATTTTGCCTAACACAGGATCTAACTTTTCACTGCATTTCTTGTACAAGAGCATGTTCTCTGTCTACATTTATGTTTGAAAAAAGGAATGTTTATTCCTTATCATATAACATTATTCATGCTCTTGCATCCATAACAGAACTACCATTTAAAGATATTGCTGTTTAACAGCAGACTCAAATTTGGTAACAAAAATAATTTTCAAAGCAAAAACTAGTTTTACAGATCATCAGCAACCTAGATGTTGTGGCTGGGATGACATACAATATGTGTATGTTATTTCAAGTTCACATTAATTTATCATAATTCTGTGTAGTGTCATCAAAGTGACGCATGGCACCCACCATAACAGGGTTTGACTCTAGGTTTCTGATAAATCAATAATCCAAAAAGAGATTAAAGTCATTTTTATTAATAGCGCTACAGCTTGAGCTGGGCGCCTCCAAAGAGGGACCCCAAGCAAAGAAATTCCTGGGCAATTATACCCTTGCAATCTGAGTTCCCCACTCCTCATGTGATAGGTCGGACCAATTGTAATATTAGGGTCTGGGGTCTTATTGGTTTTTTTTCTTACCTAGGCAGAAAATAATTTTTCTAATGAAAACCTGAAATCTGAATGTTATTGAAACCTATTAAGCTTCCAAGGGAAATTGCTGTAGTACACAGTCCAGCTCATACCAAAGGCTCTAATGAAATTGAAAGAAATAATAAAATTACTTGAACTTCTGGTCAGTTAGGTTTGAAATGGCCTGAAGTTTTAGGAATAGTACTATGGGATACTGAGAAATTGAAAATACCCCTCGTCAACCTCTAGGGTTGTCACCAACCGAAACAGTGTTTGGCAGACACTTAGCTATACTCAGGACCTTTGTCCTCACTAGGACCAGCCTCTTCCAAGGAGATGAACAAGTTACTGAATTGTTATTTGGGATACAAATATCTACAAAAAAGTTTCAAAATTAAAAGGAATCATGCTCAGTGGTACCAACCCACCCCTTTAGAGATGCCGGTACATGTTTTGCAGCCTGGAGTTAGAGGATTAACAAAAGTATATTCCTGTAAATCCAAACTGGAACCCAGGTGGGAGGGGCTGTATACAGTCTTATTAAGTTCTTACTTTGCTGTAAGGGTTACAGGGAAGGAAGCCTGGATCCACCACCGACACATTAAACAGCTATCTGAGGATCATTCAGTAGATGAACAACAACCGGTGACAATCAGTACTTTGGAGACTGAAACCATTTGACTTTCTGAAGGATGAAGGAGTTCCAAATTTTTTTTCCAGAGCTACTTGTTTGTGGGACTCCTCAGACAACTGGTTAAGTGAAGTATCTGAGGCTGTTAATAAGAAATGTTACTAATATTGGTATACATACCATCCTTATAGGAGACATTATGGAAATATCATTGGTGAAGTTACTAACATTCACTGTGCTTATTACACAAGTAAAGGGAATATCTAAATTTATGCTGCCCAGTTATGAATGGAGATAAAATCTTTATGTTAACTTTTCACAAACCATAGTTTAAATTACTAAAAAACCTAATTGTTGGATATGTACTCACCTCCTAAGTCATTCAGCTTCAAGCATTCCTCTGTTAGGGAACACTATACCAAACAACATATCATGAGTTACCTTATGGACAAATACTACTTTCTGTTGAGACCACATTGATTCACAACAATGGGAGGTGGCAATCCCAGAAGTAAAGAACAAATATGCAACATGTGTAAAATGTCAGACCATCCCCAGTCAGCTTAAACTCTTATACAGTAGTAATACCCTCATAGGCAACTTTAACGATTGTAACCAAACAATGAAAATAGGAATAGTGGAAATACTTGAGGACTTTTCCAATACACCCTGGCCTGTACTTGAGGGAAAAGAATGGTTTTGGATACATGGTAAGAGAGCTCACAAAATATTACCAGGAGATTCATTGGCAACTTAGGAGCTGTTGCGCCTAATATTTCTGTATTCCCAAATTTGACTATGGAATCAGGATCATGGTTATGAAGAAACATAGTAATCCGCTAGTAGAAAGGCTCACTGCATTCCACTCCTTCACTAAATAGTTTCTACCCTGGTAAGGAGTGAGTGAATTAGAAAAGGCCTTAGTTAATATTTCAGCAGCAATAGAAATTCTTGGCAATAATACTGCTGATGCAATTACAGTATTACAAGAAGAGATTTCACAACTCTCCAAAATTACTCTGCAAAATAGAATGGCATTAGATACTTTGTTAGCTTTACAAGAAGGAGTATGTATAATTGTTAATTGTAGTTGTTGCATGTACATTGACCAGAGTGGAAGGATTTCAGCTGATATCTGGAAGATGTGGGAAGAAATAAAATTAATGCATAAAGCACAATAGAACAATACTTCAGCAAGATTCCAAGAGGTATGGTCTTGGCTCACCTCCTGGGTATCAGATTTAGGAACTTGGGCAGAACAAGTTCTTTACGGGTTATTAATTTTTATAATAATCTTTGTAATACTGCTTGTTTTCAATGTTGTAACATTTTCTGTGTTCAACCATGCTCACAATTTAGAGCCTATAAGTATTTTGCTCCCATATGATTACAGGAATGTTCATAAAAACAAAGGGAGGACTGTTGTAGACAAAGTGGGTTGAAACTTGGAGCTAGCAGCTTAAACATTAATAATAGCTAGAGCAGACAAAGCTTATAGATCAAGGCATATGAACTATAATAACTATATTACAACATGCCAAATAGCTAACTACAGAATTGGCCGAAACCAACCTAAGAGGTTGTGATATTGTATAAGATGACCACTTAACAACCACTTAGTAAGAAAAAAGAAAACAAATCAAACCAATAAAAAAGCAAGAAGACCCCAGACCCTAATATTACTTGTAGTTTAGTTGTTACAGTTCATATGCCTTGATCTATAGGCTTTGTCTACTCTAGCTATTATTAATGTTTAAGCTGCTAGCTCCAACTTTGTCTACAACAGTAGGCAGATTGCAAAATCTTGTAAAGTTCCCTTGTTTGAGTAAATATGTAGCTGCAGAGCTCCCTCTAGCAGAGTTTAGTTATTCCTAGTCATTTTATCCAGTGTGTCCTCTGAAGTCCTTCTATAACTGCTTTTCTCTTTGTTTTCTTAAAATAAATTGCTTCTTATATATGTTTTCCAGAAGTTAAGGGTGGATATTCTGGGAATCAAACTTATTTTGAAAGAGATCTATAGCAAGAATATTATTTTCATCACAGACCTAAGAGAGGAGAAAAAACAATTTTATCTTGAAAAGATACCTGAAAAGAGCTTTGAAATTTGCAGTCACTGTACCCTCTTGTGAACATGTCAAACATGCTTAAAAAAGACAATGGCTATGATATTACCACCAAAAATGACAGATTATTCTTTTTCACTGTGTATAAAATTGGGAGTGGTTCTTAAGTTTGTAGTTGGTGAATTGGGAAGGTTCAGTAACTACGGAGAAGTGAGTTCAGTCTTTATATGAAAGTTGTTTTCATAGCAAATAGATTTAATTGGACTTAATTTATAATTTATTATAAATTAACTTAATAATTTAATTGGATTTAATTTCATTTTCTACTAAGTTGAAAAAGCATTAATGTCACTATGAAAGTTGACTGTAACACTTAACTGATAGCATTTGCTTTCTTAATAAAAGGGTTTTTACTTTTCTTCATTATACATATCCCCTTTATGATTTGCATTTATTAAAATATATTTGATATAATGATTTCTTAAGATCACCATTTGCTTGCTGCTTTACTTTACGTACTACAGAAATATATTTGTTTTTCTTAATTAAATAAATTAAATACATTCCTAACAAAATTTTCTATTGAAAGTGTAGGAAGAAATCAAGCAAAAAATAAAAGGGTAATAAAAGGTATCATGACTACTTTTCACCAGTGTCACCCTGGAGCTTTGAGGAACAGAAACTGAGCAGTCTCATTAGTGTATGTCTGTCTCCACTGAACTATTAAAACACACAACTTGGATTTGAATACTCAGTAAAACAGAAATGAGGGTTTTTTTAAGATCAAGCCCCAAGAACCCTAGAACTTTAATATCTACTGCTGATCTACTATGATTGGCATATTCATTTGTCTAAAAACAATGACAGCATTAGTTTTTCTTAAACAATATAAACTATTCATGGGTATTAGGAAAACAAACAATGTAACCTACTGATAGATGCTAAGGATTTTAAATCAATCATTTGAAAGATGGAAGTGAGATTAATTTTATTTGGATGGGTGTTTCTCTTTTACTAGAAACTGCTTTAGAAGAGAGTGTGGAGAAGTTCAACATAATGCCTTAAATGCCTTAAAATAGTATGTCTTTTGCAAAGCTCTGTAGGTTACTAAAGCAGGACCAAAACTTCAGCAGGCTTCAAGCTGAGAGCTGCTATGTCAGAAAGCCAGTGCATGAACCTTGCAGTATTTCTAAGCATTAAAGGGAAAAGGATATTCTCTCTCCTTTTTTTTTTTTTTTTTAATTTTTGTTTGTTTGTTTCCTTTTTTAGTTGTCTTTTCATTCATTCTTCAGTTTTGTTTGTATTTATGAATCACACTTCTTAACAGAAGAGACACCTGATTTTGCACACTGGCAAGTATTTAAGAAAGAAAGAAAAGTAAGTAGGGAAAAATTATGATGTGTTAATATGGGCAAGATGACACTCCACTGCCAGCCAGATCTGAACTGCACACTCATGCTGGTTCAACAAATGCTGCTGATCTCCTGTCTACTAAGGACTGAACAGTTTATTAAAATATGTTTTGCAGTGCCTAAAAGGGGAGAGAGATTTTGCCCTCTAACTACACTTTTTTGAAGGAGGCTGTGGTCCTTCTCACTAGCTTTTTCAGAGGCCAAAAGGGAGAAGAAGAGGAACAACTTGCTCATTTGGTGCATTTCCACTACTGAGATGACCATTTCATAGATCAGGAGGGACAGCTAAAGGAAAAGCTTGCTTATTTGGCCAATTTCCACATAATTTCCTGCTATCAAACCATATCCCTGTTTGATTTTGCTGTGCCTTTATTTCTTTTTTCTCTAGAAGTCATACCCAAGGAGAATATAAACTATATGGTCATCCAGGCATGTAAAAATGCATATGTTTCTTAAAGCACTCTAACCTTCATGACCTCAGGTCAAAAAGGAACCAAAATTGATCTACCATTATATAAATATCAAGTCAAAACCAGATAATATCAATTATACTTTTATATATACTGTGAAATATCAGTGATAGATATCAGGGTGCATATGTCCTAGATACAACAATATTTACCTTCCTCGCCAGCACCAAGCTAAGCAACCAATGGTTTAAAACTGAATTTAAAATTTTGATTAAATGGTAAGACTCCTATCTGTATAAGTTTTTGTCTTTGCAACCCCCATAGCTTTAGCTGAAGTCATAAAAGAACAGTTGTGCTGGAACATCTGGCTACAAAGGAAGTTGTTTAACCGGGCAAGGCACCCCACTCTTCCCTTCTATCTGTAATAACTGGAATTTGTTAACTCACAGGTTGTATTATAAAGCCTCCTTTTCCCCAACCCCACCCAGGTTTCTTCACTGCTTTGCAAAAAAATATTTCTTTGGCTCCTTTTAACATCTGAGAAACTTTTCCAGAAGAGCTGTCTTTATTTCCAAGATCAAAGGAAATCTTTCTCTTAATATCTGCAGATTGATGAATGAAGGAATAAATAATGTGCAAAGAAACTTTGCTACATTATGAAGAAATCTGGAGGTCCTACTTTGGCACCAATGTGCAGCTACCGAACACAGGTTTCCTGAGGCAAAAAAATTCTGATCTGTATTCTTCAAATACTTACCTTTCCTAGGTAGCTGGAAGATGAAAAAATATATTGCATTTGTTAAAAAAGATCACAGGCCAGATAGGCATAGCACTTACATTTAAAATATTGTATTCTCCCTTTAAAGCCATCTTAGCATATGTATGAACAACTCAGCTTGTACAACAGGTTAAGCCAGTTTCAAGCCACATTTAATTCACACTTGCACAAAGGTCCTGCATTCTCTGCTCAGCAGAGATAATTATGTCTGATTTTATTACTACATGTCTCTCCTTCTAAGGGTAAGATATCTAATTGAGTCCATGTCCTACGGCACCATTATTTTGGAGTGAGAAGCTTGAAAAGTCTAATTGAGGTGCTTACAAGGCACTATTTTATCTGTAATTCCAAGACTTTATTGGTTCTTCCTCCAGAAACAGAAAATCCTTATTCTGATTTCAAACACAAAGGGAAATCTGAAACATCCCTAGAGGCATTACAGACTGACTAAGGCCTTCAGAACCCAGAGAGTTAATATTTGCTCTTACCTGCTGAGAAGTGGTAAGGCTTCAGCAAGAAACCATTAATGAGTAACTGCATTTCCTGAAAGATGTGGTCCACTTTGAGAGTCCAGGAGAGAGCAACAGTGCCCATCAGAGGTCTAGAAAACATGAATCTGAAAACATGAGCAGTGGGGAAATACTGAAAAAATGTGTTGGGCCTAGAGCACAAAGACCTCAAAGAGCAGTGATAAATGTTTGGTAGGCTGCTGTTGAAAAGAGAAAAGGAAACAAATTTTCTTCCTATCTACAGCTAGCAAAGTAACAGGTTGACAGTAGGACAAAAAAAATTAGATCAGATCTAAGGAAAAATAGGCTTTCTAACAGTTATGCTAGTTTAATGCTGGAATTTGTATCAACTAGAGAGCAAGGATTTTTCATCTATGAGGTTTTAAATCTCCTGATTGATTTGATGACAGGAAGGTGGATAAATGGCCTGCCCAAACATATTTTTCAGAATTATATGATGTGGAGAGGTGAGGGAGAGGGAAGCTCTGTGGTATGCTTACCTTATCTCTCCTTACCATCATGATGAACAACAATGTAATTGGGTTTACTTAAGCTCAGCTTCCTTAGGAAAGAAAAAGGGAAACACATCTAAGCCTTTCTTTGATCACCTTTCCACATTTTTGCTCTTCCTTGAATTTGTGACCTACTGGAAAATAAGCTAATAGTCAGAAAGCTCCACTCTTCTTGTAGGTGTGTTCAAAAGCTCTGGCTGGTAGGAAGATTTATGGAAAGAAAAAAGAGTGAGGAAATGCTGTATACAAATCAGGTCACTGTGAGTCAGAATTATAATTGCTATATGGGTGACCTTATTTCCACTTCATGGATGCAATTCTCACAAAAATTCTTCCATGGAGGAAGAGCTCAACATCTTCATGGAGAGACAACCCACATGAAGGGAAAGCAGGACTCAGTTTTGGGATGGTAGTATTTCACTGAACAAAATGTGCAGCTGGATAGCTTGAAAAGTTGTTGGTGATATGCAATTAAGAATTCAAATCAAGGCCTAAATCATTACTGATCGAAGTGAGCAGCAGTGAAATGAACACCAGAAACTATGGGAGTACCTTCTGTCATTAGAGGTTATCTCTGAAAAACTGTTACACTGCCACCGGCCTTGTCAACTCCGCCACGGCTATTGATACGCTTCTAGAGCCTCGTCCTCTCCTTTTTTTCATATCAGAATTAAAGTAAAAGATAGGAGGGGAAAAGTGCAGATAATCCTACTTGATTAGGAAAAGACTGAATGCATAACAACTTGGATTAAAATTTATCTTCTTTATATAACATAAATATCAAAATAACTGGGTCTGGTATCTAGGACATCAGCCTGGGAAGTGAGACATCATAGAATCATAGATATGACTTTAAACTTAGCTTTTACTACTTTCTCCTTGTGTAGCTTTCAGCAGATAACTGGTTTGTGTCTAGGTTCTTTGTTTCACCGAAAATAAAAACATGCTTTCCTATCTTTCAGGCATGGGATTACATTAAAACTACTGAAAACTGTAAAAGGCTATGATAGTAGCACATTTAAAAGTTAGGGTTAGGTACCACATAACAGGTTTCAACTTTTTTAACATAACTTTGACATCCTATGGGAAATATTTCTATTGATAGGAAAATTCCTCCATGTATTTCTTATTATCAGAACAACTGATAGCCTTTTCTTGGAAGGATAGCCATTCCTTCTGGGGTTTTCAGTGGTATCTGTCCCAGATGTCATACAGTATAGTACTTACTTTGAATACATAGGAATCTGTTTCCTTCATATTGGCCATGAAACAGGCTTATACTGCTAACTAGGCATGGCAGTAAAATCCTTGATTTATAAGCTCTTACACTGGCAGAAAAAAATAGGAACAATCATGGATACCAGATTTATATCAGCTGGTTTAGAAAAAATATTTATAAATAATCCCAAGGTTTTCTGACAGTACATCATAGTTTGCATTTTACTAGACAGCAGAGCTTTTTAGATAGTAAAGATATATAGCACTTTTAATCTTCAGGGTGCTCTGCAAACAGGAAATAATGTCTCCTCCACAATGGGGGTTTTTTAGGTCTCTGTTGACTGACACTTCCTGGCTTTGGCTAGGAACATGATCACCATTGCGCAGCTTGTCAACTTGTTAAATTCTACTACTGACCTCACTTAAGTACAGCAACTTTTGTGATTTTATTCTTATCTGTCTCAGCATAATGGGAGAGGAAGATGGAGATTAAGGATTGAGGAGCAAAACATCTCTTATGATGCCAGGTTGGGGTTTTTTTTTCCCACCTCAATTCAACTGAAAGACTACTAGAGAGTAGCTTGGAAACCCTTTAGCCTTGTGTACTTGGCTTTTTGCCTGTTTAACAGAGGTCTTGCACAATCTGTGTTTTATGTGCTGTCACCTTGATTTCTCTATATTTTAGCTGGTCTCCTGGTGCCACTGTTTGCCATTGGCCTGTCTTCAAAGTGAGTGCCTGTGGATAGTACTCATACAGTATGTAACATACAGTATGCTTTGACAACTCATGTGGTCTTAATGAGTTTCTCAGTTACAGAGGCTAAAAGAGCAAGGCAGCCTGTTCTGCAGGCTACTACATAGCAGTTCTTATGAATAAATCCTTTAGATAGGAAAAAATAAATCATTTCTACAATGTTTGTTTTTTATCTGGTAGATATAATGAAGTCTTTCTCTCTTGCAGCAGGGGAAAGTGCAAATAGGATATCCACAATGTCATCTAAATGAATAATGACTTGGAGACTAGTTAACTTCATTTCTGTAAGGCTTCATGATATCTTCAGTGCTTGCAGCTAGGTGACATGTTGAAGAAGGATGTCTGGAAATCAGTGATATCTTTGTTCAGCTATCCTGTTGCATGCTTTCTTTAAATCTATATGGAAAGAAAGATGTCTTTCAGAAAGCAGGGTTATTTATATGCCTCACGTTCCAAAACAGCAAGGAAACAAGCCTTGCTGCATGGACCACTTCCTTTGATTTACTCCCAGCTTTTGAAGTGGTATGTCATTATCTTCTCTTGTTTTCTCTGACTTTGTTATCTTGATCAGCTTTCAATCACCTCTATGCTGGCCTCTCCTGATCCTGGATCCATTCTTCTGCATCTTGTCTTCTTTTTCTCTGTGTGCATTAATAGTGTAATATATACACTGTTATATAATAAAAATAGTAATGCATCTATTCTGATAAACTGAAGACCATACAGAAATTCAACTGCCAGAATCTCTAAAACTCATTCCATTTTTTAAATGTCTCTTAGAGCCATATTTCCTGTTACACAAGATTTGCCTCCATTGCCTTTCATATTTCTCACTTACATATTATCATTCCTATTCTTGTATTCTTCATTTTTATCTTCAAGTTTATATGTTTTCAAGTTATACTGATTCCTTGACAAAAGAAAAAATAGAGATATTTGGGTTTTTTCTGAAGCTAGAGTAGTGTAACTGTATTACAATGGTAATAACACTCAGCCATTTAAACTGTATATGTGAGTAATGGCAAGGTATTTTTAACTCACACTATAATTCTTAACATGATTGCTCCATTTCTCTCCATAAAATCAGAATAAATTCTGAAACAGACAGTTGCCTAGTAGGATTGGGATAACTATGGCTTATAGAATCTTTTAAACTTACTAGTTAAAACATAGCAAACATCTACCTAGCATTCACTAATAATCTAATGTTGTTTTGTTGTTGTTTTGTCCTTGTTACTCCTCAAGGAGCATAGGGCTGCAACAACACTATCCCACCAAACCCGGTGGGATAGTGTTGTTGCAATTTCTGTAATAGATTTTGTTTTTTACATGATTGGGTTGTTAGCCCAAAACAAAACCCCCAACCTGGAGGGCCAGGGTGCAACATTTTAGTCTGGCCGGACAGGGCACGCAAACCACCACACCACGACAAGGTAAATTGCACCAACTAGTGGTGGAATAATCTAATGTACTTGTCAATTATTCTGGTTTGATCATAAATGCCATTGAGTTTGGTACCTAGTCCCAGATGTTTGCAGTTCCTCCCAATCACTTTTCTTTCTTGTACAGCTTGTATTCTTGCCTGCTGTTCCGACAGCCTTTTAATGTGGGGACATGTGGGTAGGGAGAGGATGAAGTAGCCTGGTCAAGTTCCCTGAATTTGTTTCTGACATAAATTAGCAGAGGTTAAAATTTTTTAAAATATAATCGCTACAGTCACAAATGGGATAATTTGCCAACAGGAAGTAGAACTCTAATTTTCCACTGTCTTTGATGATGCAAAATTTATTTGATCTTCTAATCTGCTCTTAGAATTTGGCAGAAGAGTCAATTTCATTATCTTTATTTCAGAGAGAGACTTCCTTCCACTATGAGAATTCATGTCCATCAAGCTATTTAAGGTTATTTTCTGTTATTGCCTTTTCCCCAGTAGTTAATATTTCCATGTTCTCATATACATTTACAAATTATAATACAGTTGTAAACAGTATTTTTATTTTGAAGACATGACTATTTTAAGACATGGTTATTGTATTATTTTAAAATGTAATTGTCAGGAAGAATCATGCAGTGTTAATTAATAATGTAAGTGCATTCTCCATAAGTAGTCTGTGTGATACCATCTCTTGTACACCCTGAGATTGCAATAGTGGTACATTGGTTTTGATGGTAAAGTGTACATGCTGTTGAGTACAGGCAGAGTTTTATAAAGACTGGAACAAGATTTCAATAGCACCTGTAAAACAACAACTTTAATCTTATACACATCGACCTCAAAAGGATTACCCTTCTAAATTCAGCATGGATGTAAACCATGGAAGTGTTGGAATCTTAATTCTTACTGAAGATCTGATTCAAAAGGCAATCTCAAAAGTTCTTAAAAACTAGTGTCTTTATCTGTTTAACCTTTTGAATAATAAACTTTTGACGTTACAAAGGACAAAAGTCTAAAGGAGAGACTAATTAAACTGTTACTGTTTCCAAATAATTTTTATTACACGTCATTTTTTCCTATCATACTCCCACCTAGTTCTTTAAACCTAGCAATTTCTTTCAGAATCAAAGCAAGTACATTTTTACTATCAATGTAAATAATTGTTATCAGAGATTCCCAATGCCACAAAGTCCTGAACAGTTATTTTTGCCTTTTCTCTCATTAGAGATAGAAGTTTTCAGATAGAACTCTGCATTTGTTTGAATATTTATGTGTTTGCAGTTCTCAGCTATCTCCCAAAACACAAATTAAGCTGTCCTTTGTCATCTTCTTAATCAGGAAGAAACTCAGAAAGATGTTTTTTTCATGCTCTTGAAAATTCAGCAAATACTCTTTCTTCTGAAGTTGTTTGAATTTGAAGAGAAGCTCAGAATTTTGATGGATTTGCTTTTGTATTGGAAGAAATCAAGCAGAGCTCGGTAATGCTTAATGTACAAAAGAAACTTTACTAACTAGGTCACTATCCATGGGCAGAGTTTTAAAGTTGGAGGAGATAATCTGTGTTCAGGGTCTTTTTCAAGACCTGTTAAGTTGTTTCTTGTGTTGGTTTAGCTTTCTTTTATTGTTCAAAAGTGAGAGATCTGATTTCTGCCTCAGAGAAGTTTTCTCTCAAATTAGCAATTTTTTTTCTCCAACAGGTGACTTGCAGGTTTCAATTTTGAAATCTTGTTCTTTTATGGTGTTCCAAAAATAGGAACTATTTGTTGATCATTCTGGATTATCCTTTTCCCCACAATTGATGAAGCAATGTATTTGTTTGATAGATGGTTTCCAGTTTAAAAATTTGAGGAAGCTCCTCCTTGTGGGAGACTTTAGCTTGACAAGTTGTGTGGGACTCAGGTTCACAGAGAGAGCCTTGCTGCCTTTTAAATGGCTTCAACTTAAGTAGGGTACTCTGGTACCTTCCATTGTACAGATTGAACTTTCTATCAAATTGTCAACAATTGCTAGCCAATATTTTTTCTGAGAAAAAAGTCACCAAACGAAAAGGATATAATAAAAGACTTGTGAAAGTTTATTCTGGTTAAATGGTGACTCTGTCAAACTTTCTACATAAATAGTGTGTTGAAAGTGTATTTTTACCAATATGTGCCATCCACAAAGTTTGCGATCAATTTCACAATATGACTTTGTGAAGTAACTCACAAGGTAACAACGGTGACTTGGGAGTAAATTTCACTGAGTTACCTAAACTCAACAGGACCATAAGAACTGGTGGTATAGTGTAATAGCATTGAGCTGCTATGAGCATAGCTTTGCCCTTTTAAAGTTTTTGCAATTTAAACCAGTAGAAGTATTAAGCTCACAACAGTTCAACACACATCTTACTCCACAGGTCATCTGATTGTACTACTGAGTTTAGATGTAACTGTGAGATTTGCTCTGAAGCAAGATCTGCTAAAGAGAAGTTGTTTGAAGTGGTCTTAAATACATACATATTAAATAAACCCTTCATTTTGAGCATGTAAATAACAGTATAGAATTACAGACTAAACATTCAGGGTCTGTGAGCTAACAGGCAGTGGAAATTCACTATTCAGTTGAAAGGATAGGGAACACAACATTTTCTAAAATGGAAAAAACCCTAATTTCATTTATGCTTAAGTGGAGAAAATTTGCATTGGTTCAGATATAGCTTGCAGCAAAAAAAAAAAAAATTAGTTCAATCTGCTTTTAAACAAGTTTATTTATACTGAGATAACATTTGCAAAGCACCCTAGAAACAGGAAGATCTGAGTTTCTGTTTCTAATCTCAACAGTCATATGATACATGGTCTTAAGGTGGTAAGCACCATTCAAAAAAACAGAATAGATTTTTTCCATTCCTCTAGCATATTTTGTTAAGTTGTAAAAATTTGAAACAAATGTACTCAAAGATTTCAAAAAAATCAGTGATATCACCAATCAGATATATATAAAGCATATGCACAAATAATTAACAACTATTTCCCTGTGAAGAGGATTAAAGGGTTGGCGGTTTTTAGTAACAATTACTTGAGGCAATCTTGTATATATTGTAAAGCTGATGTAATTTTAAATCACTTTTATATGGATAAACTTGATAGCTTTTACAGCTAGATGGTTAAGTACAGAGAAAAAATAAACCAAGGAAAGTCCCTGACTGATGGTGGTGTCTGTATTGCTAGAAGCTGACATTTTTAATTCAATAGTATCATTGTGCATACTTATCTTAATCCCCAGAATTAAATCACTGAAACAGATTCACTGTGAGATGGAGGGGGGCATGTGGGGTTGTGTGGGGTGACATTCTGGCCTTGCTCACGTAAGGTAAGACAGTAAATGCAGCAGAGATTTAAATAAAACCATAATTGTGAAGGTTGAAGAACAATATCCGTGTCTTCAAAAGATGGCTTGAGATATCAATGGTATGTCACCAGTCATTGGGACACTATCATGGATGATCTTGGCACACTGAAGAAATGATAAGTCAGGCTGTGGTGGGGCCAGAGCGAGCCCTTGCCCTGCCAGCCCCTAAGGGATCAATAGCACAATTCTGTACATTTAACATCAAGAAGGACTAAAAGAGAGGAAATTGCCAAATCTCTATTGATTTCAACAAAATTAGGACAATTTTTCTCAATCAGGAAGGACTGATGAGGACACATTCTTTATCTCATTTTCTGTAATTTTTTTCTCATGTTAGAGAGATGGTCTGTATCGTTGTCATACTTTACAAATCAACACCTGCTTTACTTAATGCATTTGTGATTCTACACGAGTCCCTTAGAATGCTGAAAGGCTTAGACCTTTCAGATAGGAAGCACAGTTTAAAGAATATACTGGAGCAAACTAAATGTTTTTTTTTTTGCTCTATATTGAGTTTGAAGATACTCTTTCTTCCAGTTTTAGGAAGGCATAGTTAATACTAGCCCACATGAAACATGTTCTGTAAAATAAAAACTATTTTGCAAAGAGTTTTGGTGGCTTTGAGATTAGGAAAATAATGTCTTTTTTAAAGTACCTGTGGATACGATGTTATTCTCTCTGCAAAATAATTGCAGTATGAAAACATTGTTTTGTTCCTTTAATTCTTATTCTTCTAGACTTAGACTTCTCTTGCACTAGTTTCACAGTGACGACAGTTAGCATGTGGTGAGCTACAGTACCGTCTACCAGTATTAACCTATGACCAGACTCTTTGTTAAAACTAATGAACACCAGTAGGGGCTCTATTTTATAGTGCACTTTCCCCAAAGTTAAACATAGAGAACTCCCTCCTATATTTTTATTTTAACTATTGAAACAATAAAAAGAAAACATAAAATGAGCTAAAGAAATTTGTTGCAGCTCCACGTTCACTTTAGCTTGCCTTGTATTCATATGTGGAGACTTATTTGAAATGTTCCTCTTTTTTTGGCTGGTGATAAATTCAAACATATTAAAGTCTTTCTCAATTGGGTTCTTACAGTCTCTTTACTTCCTGCAGTTTGTGTTGAAAAGGCCAAATTCTGCTTATCTTACTGACAAAAGCAGTTCTTTTGTCTTTTTAGTAAGATTATACATGTGAATAAGAGAAGTAGAATTTGGTCCAAAGGGACTAACTCAACCTCAGCAGATTGAAAACAGTTACGGCAATTCACAGTTTTGAAATGAGCAAATCCACATTCCATGTGTTTTTTCCTTATTCCTGCTCATTGTCCATTTATACCTTTTGGGATGTAACTGTATGCACTGTAAGTAAAGATTTTCTCTGTGTGTTTTTGCAACTTGTCTACATATTCTGATTTGTTTTTAAAAAATATAGCCAGAATTTGTGTCTAGTATTTGTACAGGAGCCTATAAATTGCATCTTACAGCATTTCCTAATCAGTTGTAAGGAGAGTTTTGACTATGGAAAGGTTGCCGTATTGGGCCTATTAACTAATTCCACTGTAAATTAGTATGTATGTTGTTGTTTACTTGGGAAAAAAAGCTTCACTTTAAACGTCTTTTTAAGGTAACCTAATTATCAGGCAAATACTAGTTTGCAGCCTCTGGAAAACTACCCTCTTCCTAAACTGTTAGATGTAAATCTGCCATCTTGTTTTTACTGTCAAAAATACTGTCTGGACGTAGTTGAGAATACATAGCCATGCAGCATAGGTTTCAAGCAGCTATTGAACACAGCAGAGAGCTAACCCCAGCTGCATTTGGCTTCTGTGGAATCTAAACATGTTTTTTATTTGGAGCCCTAACATGTGATTTTTGTTTGTTTGTTTTGCTTTTCATTTTATACAACTAACTTTTAGAAAGAATTCTTGCAACTTTGTAGCTCACACTTAATGGCACAGATGGCTTTCCTCTCCCATTTAGATTGCTCTGCTTTCCCCTAAGGCATCAAAGTAACCTTTGACACCCCCAACAGTAGGTAGAGCAGCACAAGTTATGATAAGAAATCAGGTTTTTAGAAGGATGTGTTTACCTGTTGCTTCTGCAGTTTATGCTGATGCTAGATTTGCATTGAAAGCTTTTGCTCGACTCCTCATTTAATCATTCCTCTACAGACACGGGTTGGGGTGGAAAATGATGGGTTTCCATGGAGAGCTGCAGAGTGGAGGAAAAAGGAGTTTAGAATCAAATTACACAAAACCAGGCAGAAATGGTCAGTCTCTGCTACTCGCTGAATTTGAGGCAAAGGCTGTGCAGGACGCCTTGTTGGCGGCGGGTATGAGAGAAGCCCTTCCTGCTGTCGGGCTGCACGCGGTGTGTGCCACTGCACGGCCGGTGGAGNCCCACACCCGCCGTGCGCTGCACGTCCAGCGCTGCCCGCCCGCCCCGCTAGGACGTGCACTTCGCGCTCGCCTGCAGTTTCGCCGCGGGCGCCCAGGTGGCTGCGCTCCGCGGCGCTCCCGGCCCGGCTCAGCACGGCCCTCCCTGTCCTGCTTGCCGGTGTCCCGGGGGCGCGGAGCCGATGGGGATGGGTGGGAGGATGCGCCTGAGCCGCGTCTGCTGCGTTTTCTACCAGCTGTGCGTGCTGTCAAGCGGGCTCGCCGCAGGTAAGTGCGCGCCTTCCGCGGGACTGGGCCGAGCCTCGGGGCGGCCTCCGTGCCCAGCCGGCTGCCGGTAGCCGGTACCGGACCACTGTTAAGCGCTTAACAGCTGTGCCCGTCCCCTGTAACCGATGCTTGATCAGATGATGCGTGCCTCTACTGTGAGAGTGCGTTGCATTGTGCTCGTCTATATGTGATAGTAATTCTCACAGGCGGCCCTGTCGTCTCAGCACTGCTATTCCTAGCATGTGTGGGATGAATGTGTAAATAAAACTGTCTTCTGTCTGAGGCTGGTGGAGACTGTGTATTCATGTTTATAAACATAATGCGGGTAGGCTGGGAATTCTGGTTAAATTGTGATGTGTGTGTAATACGCAGACATCACTAATTGGTGATTACCATTCAGTTTGATTATAATTATAATGTTGATACATTATGTGCACGCATCTGCCACTTGCACGTGCACTTGCAAATGTGCGGCCATTGGGTGTGTGCACATTTGGCTGCACTTTTGAAATCATAGTGAGTCTTGCAAAACATGCTGAAAACAAGGTTGAAATTTTCCATTTCTTTTTTTGTTCAGGCTTTCCCTGCTAAAATTACTCTTTTTTTAGCTGCATGAAAATGTTACCACTTTGTCTAAATGATGAAAGTTTTGTGCAACTCTCCTTGCATGGAGGTGGTAGTCATGACGAAGAACATCCCCAGCTACTGGTACAAACACAACTTGTGCCCAGCTTGAGCTTCAGCTCTACCTCAGTGTTGGCCAGTACCGTGGTGTGTCCCAGACCCCTGAACAGGCACAGAGACCTCTAGCGGCTGGCCCGTCTGCTGTGTGTAAGGACAGGATGAAAGGGCCAAACTGAGCCCACTGTATTTTGGGTGGCATGCTTGGTGGGCTGGGAGCCAGAAGGAGCGTGTCATTGGTGTAATAGGATAGGTTTCTGGCAGGTGCTGTGAACTGCTGGGTGCTGCACTCATTTAAAGCATCTGCTGGCCTTCTCACAGGTCTCCATGCTTCAGAAGAAACTGAGGAGTGGGAGATCGTCTTCCCTGCGCTGTGGAGCAGGGGTCAGCAGGAGCCAGTGGGTGGCAGCGGTGGTGGAGGGGGCTGTAGCACCGACCCCAGCTGTGGGAACCGAAGCAGCACCCTCAGTACTCCCATCACACTTAGCCAAGTGGCCGGCAGTTCCCGGGAGGTGCGTTCAGTCTCCTCCACAGTAGAAGGGCAGACACAGGCTGTGGGGGAGGCAGCAGAGGAAGACAACACTGAGGATGAGTATGAGTCTCAGGAGTTTTACCACTGGTCCCCCCTGCCCCAGGGATCTGGTGCTGCCTCTCAGTTGCCACCACCACCATCCTCCCCGCCACCACCTCCAGCAGAGGATGGAGATGAGGTGCTCCTGAGGATCCCAGCTTTTGCTCGAGAGCTCTACCTGCTGCTCAAGAGGGACAGCCGCTTCCTGGCTCCGGGCTTTGCTGTGGAGGAGCGGCTTGGGGGTGAAGGCAAAAGCCCACCCAGTGCTGCACAGTCGCAACCTGACAGAGCTTGTTACTACAGTGGTGCTGTCCTGCGCTACCCAGGCTCCTTCGCCTCCTTCAGTACCTGTGGTGGATTGGTAAGATGACCTTGCATGCAGGGGTAGCACCAAGGTCTCCGTCCAAGTATCAGGTTCATATGCTGCTTTTTACTCCCATCCCTTTCCTGAGGTCTTCTTTCTTTCATATCCTCTTGGGTTCTATCTCTGTACTTATCCTTATTTTCAACCATTTGGCCATTCATACTTTATTATCCCACTCATAATTTTTCTCAAATGCTACTTCTCCTTTTATCTTATAGAGTTTTGACGTTCTTTGTACCATTTACAGATACATGTTTGTCTCTCAGTCCCATACCTTTCTTTTTTGGATCTCCTTTTTATTCTTAAGCCATTCTTTCTTCAATTTTTCTCATCTTTATCCCTAACTTTATCTTGGTCTTCAGTGTGTGCCTGTAATTAGTTACCTCCATGCTCTCTCTTCTTCCTTTCCCCTGTATCAGCATCTCTCCTCCAGTCCATGTGTAATCTGTTTGTTCTTCATTCCCATCCTATATTCTAAAGTTATCTTTGTCATCTGTGTTATCTTCCTTATCTCCTGCCTCTTGGTTTTCACACTGTCTTTTCTACTTCTACCAGTATTTTATGTTTGCTTTCTCATCTTCATTATTCCTTTTCTTTCATTCCTCTCATCCCTTTAGCCTTTTTTCTCTACCTCACAACTTCCAACATGTGACACCTGTAGTTACTTGGATTTGGCACTCCATACCCTTCTTTCCTTTCAGTTCCTCCATAGAACTATGCAATGAGTATGTTCTCAGCATGAATGTTAATACAGTCAGACCTTTTGAATGGTTATTACTTATGTGGCATACCTCCCTTATATAAAACAAATCTCACCTGTTATAATTTCTGTTGAATCAGTCATGATTTTTACCAGATAAAGACCAGAACTGGGCACGCTGACAACAGCAGTGGTGATCCAGTGTGCTGCAATCCCAAGATACTTGGGGGTGGATGGAAAGAGTAAAAAGCAGCTGGGATGATGTAAAATGCTGGCAGGATTTAAAACAAAAACAATTATTATGACTATTATTCTCATTTTGGGCCTTTATATAGCATCATGAATGCACACGCCTGCAACACTTTACAGAATATAGAATACAAACAGTAATGGCGCTAGGGAGAGTTAACATCATCATGACCCTGGGTTTTTTGGGTGGCTAGATGAGTGTAAATCACCACAATCACATGATAGATATTTTCTTGTCTTTCTTTCCAAACTGAGCATCTGACTCATTCCATTGTAGATTCATGAAGATAGGCCTGCCTGATATTTTATTTTGACTGCATATTCATTTGCCTTTTTGGACTTATTCAAAAGTCTAAACCTAGACTGAAAGTGGTGGAGAGGGAACATATGTGGATTGACACCAAATAAAATATTTGCCTGCACTACTGCAAAATGAATCTGCCAAGTTTCACACAACTCTAAGTGGTTGGCATCTAATTATTGACATTTTGTCAGATTTTCCAAAGCATGGTAGCAGAACTAGTTGTGAAGAAAAATACTGGAAGTCAACTGAAGGTGGTTTGAAAGCAATCAGGTAGAGCATAAATCTGGAAAAGCATTTGACTTCTGTACTCCTTGTTCTTGTTAGAATTTTACTTTCTTCTACATTGTGTATGGGTAAAATTAGGTTAGAGAAAATTTTTGCAAAGAAATTGATAGAGATAATTATCACAAATGTCTTCTCAAAAGTGATGTACATCATTGCATATCTGTAATCATTTTGACTTGATTTATATTTTGAAATTCACTGTTTAAACAGATCCCAGTTCCCCAGGAGCCCCATTAGTAATTCTCCTAGACTTCTAGGAGAGCCAGCTTACTCCCAGACTACCGGCTGTCAGCATACATGTTCCTGGATCATGTTCCCCATTCAGAAAGCTGCAGCTAAAATATAAACTATTCTATGTATCTCCAGTAAAATTGGAAACTGTTGTTGATGTTGACTGGTGTTGATCCTCAACTGCATAGTCTTATTTGTAGTGAAATAGTTAAAGCATCTATTCTTCCTGAGAGTGTTGCTGCATCAAACACATAGTTAAAAAAATTGCAGAGTGGTATTATGTCAAAGTTGTCATAACAAATCTTAAGTTATTTGTCATTCTTTATTCAGTCATTACTTGGGCGCTATGACATATGTAAGTTGCTCTGTTTCCAAGAGTCTTGAAAAAACATCATACATACATTGCATATTCCACTGTTTCCTCTAGGCCCTGCCCTGCAAAAAGAGCCAAGCAATATTTCTAACTACATTTTCTGTTTTAAGATGTAAAATCCATTGAAACTTGAACCTATAAATATTTTATTGTAGTTACCTCAATTACAATTTATTTTTTCATTTTAATTATAAAGAAATTTCAGAGAAAATGTGGTATGAACATCTTAGATACGCTCTCATTTCAAAGCCTTGCGGTTAGGATTACTAGGCTGCATACACTTTGGAAAGCCAAACAAGTGGGCTATGAGTTGCTTAGCATGCAGCTTAGATTACAGTCAGCAATTTTTCTTTTCAGTGTGAAAAACAGCATCTCTATCTAACAACAGAACTTCCACCATTCTGCTCTATAAATAATAGCCTTTTAGTGCACTGAGGAAAGTAACTGTACTCTGACAGACAACAGTGATATTGCCACAGAGGAGGAAGTGTGAAGAAGGTTAAAGGCCAATAGAAAAGGTTTGGCCATCGTGTGCAGGCGACAGTCATATATGGCAGTACAGATGTGTGGCTGATGCAGTAGGGCTAGCTTTGTGAAATATGCCTGGTCTTTAATAAAATGAAAAAAAGGCCTTGCATGAAGTTGTTGTGCCATCCAAGTTAAGATGTTGGTGTTAGTTGCAACTTTTCAAGGCATGGAAAGACTTGACATGCCAGTCCATTCAGGAAATTGAAAAAACTTGTCTGTGTAGAAGTCTTAACTGCTCCTTCTATATACAGAAAGAAAGAAGAATATTGTTGCAGATAATAGGCACCTTATCCTCTTGAAGTGGGATTTAGATGCTTTTTGAATAGTTTACTGATTGCAGTTGGGTAAAGTGTGCAATGTACAGCACAACATTAAAGCTTCCTCATTACTTCTTATTTCAGAGTTCTTGAGAGCTTCAGTAGTGTGTTTTTTCTTGAGCTGTTCATAAAAAGCCAGTGTGGAGGGATGATAATAATGGGTTTCATAACATACCATGTTAATCATGTGAATATACAAGTGAAAAATGAGAGCTCTACTCCCAGATAATTGCTAACCAAATTCT
This sequence comes from Aramus guarauna, assembly GCA_013400195.1. Taxonomy (NCBI): domain Eukaryota; kingdom Metazoa; phylum Chordata; class Aves; order Gruiformes; family Aramidae; genus Aramus; species Aramus guarauna. Next base: position 32,337 of record VXBL01004642.1, on the reverse strand, counting down.
GACTGTCAGCATTGATTTCATTTGGCAACCTATCTTGACGAATGAAGGAAACATAGCTGAGTGGATATTTGCTAATCAAACTAAAGACTGGAGATATACATGGACCCTCTAGAAACTCCATCATCATGACCATGGTGTAATCTCAGAGCTCAAGTGATGAATGGTGATGGCCCTGTCCAACTCCTTGGTAAAACACTTGTGGATTCTTACATCCTTTGTAGCTCAATGGGATTTACTCTGAGTACATTTTGGGATTCTGCACTGGTGCTGCGGGAAGATTAATAAGCAGAGGTTTCCAAGAATTCTCCATCTGTATGCTGACTGCCTACTTGTTGTTCATCATTAGCCAAATACCAGGATGTAAGCAGTCCCGCTGATGCCAGTGAGACTGCTCTTCTGAAAGTGATGAATTGCAGAGCTGGACTATTGATTATTTAAGCAGTTGTTTCTACTGCTTGCTTGTGTTTTGCCATGACATTTGAAATAAGAAAAAAAGCATGTCAAATGTTGTTGAACAGTTTTATTTGTAACTGCTAATATATATAACTTACAACTGGTAGTTCTTTTAGAGCACGCTGTAGGAGAAACTTACTGTGGACTTAGCATTAAGAAATTTGGCTACTTGTTCTTTACCAACCATCTGCTCTGCTGCTAGCATGGAAGTTGAAGTAGTCTCATTGCATTTCCCCAAAGAGAGCTGTAAACACAGCAAGTGTGTGCTTTATGCTCTACTCCTCTCATTTCAGAAAGAGAGGCATTTAATGTTTTTTTCTCAGCACTGAATTGCCTAGGTAGCATTCTATGGCTATGTGGTGACAGGCAAGCATTTTCCCAACATTTTTCTTTTTTTTTTTTTTTTAACTGAAGCAGTCTGCAATAAAGAGAGAACAGCTAGGTGGAGAGAGGATTCAGATGTCTTCTTATACCTAAAGCAATGGGATATGTTTAGACTGTTATGAAGTGCAAACAAGAGCAAATGTATACACAGAGGATAGACAGGACAATGCAGCTGCACACAGCTATGCTGTTCATCACAGCACGTAGCAGATTGTCTAACAAAACCTGTGGAGATCTGCCTAAACAGACAGCATTGCCAGCTCGGTTAATTTACTGGAGAGAAGCTTTGAAATTCCTCTCTGTGGTTCTGTATTTTCGCTGGATCTTAAGAATGTGAAATGGTCAATAGCATATTTATAGTTCTATAAATCCCTGAAAAATCAGTGTTAAATACTATTTGCAATGAAAATTACTGTGCATTTTCCCAGTGACTTGAGTGGGAACAAGTCTTAACACATCTCCAATCCAATACAGAGAAAAGCTCTCTCTAGAGAAGTGTATGGTGCTTTTATTAGGCCTCATTGCTGTTAACAAGCAGGTTTTTAAAAATGTGATCAATAGTTTATAGACAAGTCGTCACAGATTTACTCCAGCTGTTATACATACGTTTAAAGAGCACTGTCCAAAGCACTACAGCCTGCATCAGCAAAAGAATGGATGTCAGTAGTTCTGTGTCGTGCAGAGATGTGCCAGATATCATTGAACAACAGCATTTTAACAAATACTTCTGGTGGTAATGTCCTACTTAAATAAAACCAAAATAAACTAGGATGTGAAAAAACCTATGTGCATTCTTTGGCTAATGGAGTGCTTGTATGCTACTTTTGGGAAAAAAAAAAAAAACAAAACCCTGAAGCACCTTTACAGGAAATGTATGGTTTTTTATTTCTGACATAAGTTGTGTTTTGAAGATTAGTGCTATTAACTAATAGGGAAGGACACATGATGCATTCAAAATATTTTAGATTTTTTTAGGATACTTAAAATTCACATGACCCTTAAATTCAGGACACATAATAGAGCTTCTACAGAACTGATTTTTTATTTTGTACTTGTCCATAGAGGATAGTCTAAATTTACAGGTTGTCTCAAAATAAGCAGAATGAAATTGTCATACAACAATAGTAATAAAATAAAAAATATTTTTTGTAGTCCTAAAATTCTGCACACATTCACTTTTAAGGACAGGATTCTGCCTGAGAAAAGGCTGAATCCCTGTTTCGACATCTTGCCTCCTAGAGAAGGCTTTTAACCACAGTGTTCCAACATTTTTATGTGGGAAAACTGCCAATTAATATAGTTCTTAGTTATACTTCTTAGTGATTCCTGCAATGAGAGTAGTGTCCGCCATGGCAAGTACACTTGAATTTTTGGACAGCTTGGACAGTTTTGGAGAGCGGTACTTCTACCTTTTGATTGTACAGCTTCTTTCAGTGGCAGTGCAATACTTAATCTGCTGCAACTCCTTTCCTAGCATAGGGTTAAACTGATCAGGAATGCACAGGTTGTTTGCATTGGGTGTGAGTAGTGAGCCTACATTTGCTTTGCAGTGCACGTGCAAGGTAAATCCTTGCTTTTGTGAGCATCCCTGCTTTTGTAGGGCTTTTGGAGCAGGTGTTCAGGAGCAACTGACAGTCTTTGTAAATTGGCCTGGGAAGCTGTGCTATTACAGGCTGTGAGGTCCTGGTGTAAGGCTGAGAAATAATAGACTTCTTGCTTTGATCAGGCTGGAGCGCAACTACCCCATTACACATCCAGGACCATATCGTACCAACCAACCCTGAAATGAGTTAAATACCAAGCCACTTGTCAATCAGAAATAGTACCCCTGGCTCCCTACTTGAGTGATGTTGCAGTTATACATTGGTAATGAGCAACTTCCACACCAGATGCTTTTCCAAAAGAAATTTGAGACAATTACAGCTTCTTTTGTGCTGAGGGTAAGCATTAGAAAACAGTTCACCAACAGTTTTTCATAAAAGGGGAAAGAAAAAAAGATTGGTAGCAATATTCATGGTTCATTTGATACATATAGGCTAAAGTTTGACATTGCAGAAGGAGGATTGTAAAATTAAATAGGATTAGCCTTAAAGGCTGCCAAGATGAAATGAAGTACACAGTCCTTCCTTCTATACATCTAGCTTCCTGAGATACTTGAATGGAACAGGACAAATGCAAGCAGTAAAATATGTATTTAGATCCCCTCTTTTTAAAGACTAGGGTAACTCAAGACAGAAAGATACTGGAAATCACAGGTAGGTTTATTGGGGATTTTTCCATTTACTTATTTGGAATGCTAAACTCTATTTCTTAGCACACAGTCTACCTACTGTTGCATTGCAAGTTTGTTAAAGAAATGAAACTGCTGAGAGGGACAGAAATAAATAAATGAATGAGGGTACTCTGTGAGTATCCCTTTCTGAGAGGTCACAGGTTCACCAAGTTTTACTTTGTTGACTTTAACTTATGCCTTATTTCTGTTTTAAACATCTTTAAATGGGCAATATGAAATTTGTCATCAGTAGAAATAGGTGGGCAAAGTAGGACATGAATGGAAATGTCAGCTCTGAACAGAAAGCAGCTTTGCTCTGTTGTGAAAGTGAGTTTCTTAGCAGAAGAAACAGAAGCACCCCTGGGAAACTAAAATGTTTGACTGAAATTTGGGCTTCCTAGCTCTGCAAAAAGTGGAAGAACCTATGAAATGTGGTGGTGCTCCTGGGAGAATACCCATACTTTCAATATATGTATTGAATCTAAGCCAGGTTGTTCCTGCTGGATTCACAGGGCAATGGAACATGGGAGAGAGGAGGGCAACCAGACCTCTAGGAAGTCTGGTTACCAACTGAATAAAACAAATTGTTTACATGAGGTTACTTTGGCATGCTTAGGCACGGATGCATCTTCCTCCAGCATAGGCTTACCTGCTTTTTTGTTAATTTCTCTGTTATATTAAAATCTTTTCATTATAATCTCAACTTGAACATCTAATGAAGCACAACTGAAAACGGTAGAGAAGCCAGAGAAAATTAAAATCAAGAAAGTGACTATGGCCAGCTGGAATAGCCAGCATATATGTACAAGTGAGGCACTATTAACAAATATTGCTTTATTCTACCTGAACAGCAAGTTAATTACAAACAGAACTATTAAGTATGGTTGCATTGTTTGTTTGTTTGGTTGGTTTTTTCATAAAGAGAAGGTGTACTGGAGATGGCATCCCTTTAAATGTTTGATTAGTTATTAGTCATTAAGAGCCATAAACCAGTGAAGAGCTATGTAAAAATAAGGGACTAAACCCTGTTTGTTTCTATTTTCCTTCTTGAGCTCTGATGCTGCAGTCTGTTGCTGTTCATCTTTGCCTTTCTGGATGAAACATCATTTGGTTGGACTTTTGTTTTGTGTATCTGAGAACTCTTGCTAATCGATAAGAAGGACAAATCTTTTAAACATAGAAACAGTAGTGTTAACATAAAGCTGAAAGTTTTATAAAATCAGTTTTGATTTAGGCCCGAGACTACATTAGAACCATACTGATCTCTGTTTCCCTTAATAATAAACACTGTGGCATGGTATGTGAGATGTTGGGCCAAGGTGCCTCAGACCATGTGGTAATGATTCCTTTCTCCTTCAAAGAGCTATCCTATAATCATATAATCACTCCATCCTGAGACAAGTTTGATTTGTGATACTAATCCTGTTTATAATAGCCTGCTGTTATCCTAAAGTGCTTAGTTTCAGTACAAATACTTCCTTTGCAACATATTTCCAAGCCATAATTAGAAATGAGAAATATGCTATTTCCAGACTAGCTTTATTTAAAAAAAAAAATTGAGACTGTTGCGAATCACTTGAGGTCTCTACCCATTGTAATTAATAAGTATAAAATTCTCAAGGTTATTTTGCAAGATACAGAAGTGAGATGGTAAATGAAAAAAACAAGGTATTGTGGATGAAGGTGTTTGACACAGTTACAATTTAGTCAATTCAAAATTTTTTAATAGTATAAAGTAAATCAAAGGCTAAATTTTAGCAGTGCTTAATGACTAATTTTAAAGGTTTACAAGTAATTCAGTAAAATATATTACCATCAAAACAGCAACTTAATTACAAATTCAAAGATGACAAGATTCACACTAATTTAAATCAAAGGGTATAGATACATATATATGTGCATATATAAACATAAAACATAAGACAAACAGGTATAAACACACCAACAAAAATATTTGGGCCCAGTGATATATGCCCCACACACTCATAAAGGCAAATGTATGTATTTAAGCACATATAAGTAGAAAGGTGGATGAAGGAAGCTAGTTTATAGTTAAGATTTCCCTCTTTGAGTTTAGAGTAAATACGATGCATTAGCATTCCTCAGCAGGCAATAGTTTATACTGGAGAAGGCTGGCTTTGACCTGGCAGATGATTCTCACAAAGTCTGCACCTGAGAGGTGTCTCAGCACACAGGGAATACTGGTCACAGCCCACTACAATCCAGGAGAGCTCCAAAGGGCCTCACTTAGAATCACTATTTACAAGATAGGTACAGGTGTACCAGGTTGTCACGAGGTGATTGGTTATCACTATTGTTCCCAAGCAATGAGGGAACAAGAATGTCACAGTTCAAGCATAGATGTACCAGGCTGTNCTAATTTAAATCAAAGGGTATAGATACATATATATGTGCATATATAAACATAAAACATAAGACAAACAGGTATAAACACACCAACAAAAATATTTGGGCCCAGTGATATATGCCCCACACACTCATAAAGGCAAATGTATGTATTTAAGCACATATAAGTAGAAAGGTGGATGAAGGAAGCTAGTTTATAGTTAAGATTTCCCTCTTTGAGTTTAGAGTAAATACGATGCATTAGCATTCCTCAGCAGGCAATAGTTTATACTGGAGAAGGCTGGCTTTGACCTGGCAGATGATTCTCACAAAGTCTGCACCTGAGAGGTGTCTCAGCACACAGGGAATACTGGTCACAGCCCACTACAATCCAGGAGAGCTCCAAAGGGCCTCACTTAGAATCACTATTTACAAGATAGGTACAGGTGTACCAGGTTGTCACGAGGTGATTGGTTATCACTATTGTTCCCAAGCAATGAGGGAACAAGAATGTCACAGTTCAAGCATAGATGTACCAGGCTGTTCTTGCTACCAAGTGAGCAAGAGCTAGGCACATTAAGGGGGTGCCTTGGCGCACTGGTCTGGTGCTCGGGTACGTGGCTCAAAATAAAGGGACAAGTTGTGCCAAGTAATGAGCGGCTCAAGGGCGGGGGTGTTGCACCAGCACACTGGATAAGTGTGTAATGAGTAAATGAGTAAAGTTTTGCATTAATTAGATTACTAAAGCTTTGACCCCCTAATTTGAAAGTAACTGCTTTAAAGACAAAAGACAGGACACAGCCTCTCCCAGCTACAACTGTTAGTGAAATTAGAATTTGCTCCAAGTCTTCTATCTCTTGACTTTTATTCATATCTCATGATATGTGCCAATTGTTTCTTCTATGGCAAATGAACCATTTTTTTTTTAAAGAAATGGATGTTCTCCATGTTGCAACCCTTGTGATTTATTTTAAAAGTACTGTTCCTTGTCTTTTTTTTTTTTCTTTCTTTCTTTCTTTTCTTTTTTTTTTAAAGATTTCTTGGACCTGCAAGAATGGAGATTCTTTTTGGTAGTTAATGACAGATTGTGACAGGGGAAAAAACAGGAACATCCATAGTTTTGAAGATGTAGTACCATAAAAATAGGGGAGCTGGGAATTAGGGAGGAAATAGAAAACAGGAAATAGGAATAGAAAAGGATCCAGTGTGAGAGTCATTGTGGTGTTGATGGTAGATGAGGATACTGAAGGAGGAGTCTGTGAAAATTGATGATTATGTAGAGGTAGCATGCCAATGATGCACATCTGTCTTTGCTATGTGAGCTACCAGGGCAGAAAGGGATGACTTGAAGCCATTTGGATTTGGGGGAGAAAGATATTTGCAGAAGTTCTGTAGAGAGTGTGCCTTTCATTGGTTTACTCTGGTGTCTCACTGGTGACTTCAGGGACATAGCATGAAAGTTAGTTTATTGCTCCTTGTTTAGCAGAAGCTGCAATGTAATGGAAATAGTGTGAAATATGCTGAGCACATGCATGTGTTATATTGCATATTCAGATGGTAGTTGGTCAAACTTTTACAAACCAATAGCCCAAAATATCTATTAGATTTAAAATCAGATGTACATCTGTTGTGCATTAGCAGTTCACTTAACCTTTTGTTGTTAATCTGTCATTGCCTGGACAATTTGGTCTTCATGGTTATTTCTATTGCTTCTAATAATGGCATAAATAAGCAAAGAAATATTATTTGAAAGGTAAAGAATTAAGAATTCTAGTGCTAATTGCAGAACAATCTATTTAGAATGATAAATCAATATTGTAACATTAGTTGCTAATAATACATGCATCTACATGTAAGTGAATAGAAGTAAAATTTTTGGAAGACTGTGCTGTGAATGTTTTTCTTGGGTCTTCAGAATTATTTTCTGAATGAGTTTTGCATCCAGAAATGTAGATATGTGCCCAAAACTGACTTGCAAAGTGATTTAGTTTCTGTGTGATTATTCTCCAACAATTGCACATGCTTGTTTTATGATCAGCTGTGCTACCTTAAGTTCTTATTAGATGTCAGAAGTTTAACTGGGTAAAGTCCGGTCAAACTCGCTTAGATATGAGTATGTTAAGGAAAATGCAGATATTTCTGCAGGTGATGTTAATTCAACTTTTTATGATTCAGTACAGAGTAAATGTCCTGTTATGTCTCTCTGGGCTTAAAGGATACTGGCTGGGAGAAGTGCTCAAGCAATGGCTAGAGCCATTATAGTAATGCCATCTTTTATGTAAAATGTTAAACTGTGCTTCAAATGTGCTTAAACTTCTCAGTGCTCTTTTTGTCAGTGAGAACAGTGATTAGCCTGGCAATCGGATTACAACCTTGAAAACTCAGGTGTAGCTCTTCTTCAAGGCTTCTTGTATGAAGTGCTTTGCTGGGAGACAGGAGAAAAAGGGATGCAAAAAGTCGCAAAAAAAAAAAAAAAAAGGCTGAATGCTTGTTATTCTAGGATACAGCAGTGGGTGAAGGGTGAGTTCTTATTCTTGGTTTGTGCTTCGTATGTGCAGGCAACATAAAGCCAGGTTTGTACACATATTCTCAGGATTTAATATTTAATTGTGGTCTTGCTTAATTTGTTTGCTAAAGATACTCTTTAGGCATAAAGCTGTCTGGATCTATGCATCTGATGTAAGCTCTGTGTGAAACTGCTAACTTAGGCAATTTTTTAAATGTTCTGAGAATTTACAAGCTTGTCGCAAGTTAAGGGGGTTTTTAGGTGGTTTTATCCCTAGACAGATCCCCAATCTGTTTTGTCCCTATATGACGTAAATGGACCTCACCCCAAATATTGATCAAGTGACATACAAGGGGAGTGAGGGAATTAAAAGTAAACTTTGTTTTCCAATTTCTGGCTGATAGTCCTAGCATGTTTCCCTTTTTTTGCTCTTATCACCTGTTTCTTCTGCAGTAACCTAATAATAACATAATAACAAAGATTTCTTCTATGTCCCTTTGGGGTTTTTTTGCTTCTAATACTAAATTATTTGCATTGGAAATAATGGAAGGAAATAATTCCCTTCTTTCTTATTTCATTTTTAGTGATAAATCTTTTTCTTGTTTCATATAAACAAGTTTGCTTAAAAGTGCCCAGTTGGACTGATGCTACTTGGTTCAACATGCTAATATCAAAACCCCATTCTGCTCTCCTTTTGTATTCTTAAGCACATAAAATCAAGCTCTCTAGCTTTTAAAAAAAAGGAAAATAGCCTTCTTCCAAAACGTTTTTTTTTCCTTTTAGTTAAAATAATAGTTCTTGAAAAATAATTAGATACTATTCCTTCTTTCATAAGAGTAGCAGAACTTTAGTTTCTATGTGTAACAAAAGGTAAATTAATTGTGTTTTCCCCAAAAAAGGGGAAGGAGAATCTAGGCTTAGAAGTTAAAAGCAAAAATCTATGCATAGTTTGGAGAAAAAAAAAAAAAAGATACGAATTTCAGTTAGGAGTCACAGAAGTATATGACTTATATATATATTTTTAACTTTTTTAAGCAATTTGAGTCTAAAATGATAATAAATTGCGAGAGTCTTATTTATTTCTCTTAAAGCCACCAGTTCTGGATTAATGTAATTCTAGATAGAGTTATAAAAAGCCTAAGCATAACTTTATTTTATAGACAGACTAACATGATTTGTTGAATTATAGTTCTATGCCCATAAATATAGTTTATTTTTCTTTCTTGAATTACTGTTTTGCACAGTTACTAGTTCTGGCAAAGTGTAGATTTGAAAAAAAATGATTTTCATGGAGTGTTGCCTTGAATTAAATAGTCTTTGAATGCAGTTCAGCCCTTCTCTCAGAAGAAAACCAAAATAATGGAGTCATGGACAGTTATTTCAATAAGGATTAGCAGAGATTAAATTTCTCTATGGGCAATCATGGGGTGTGTTTTGGAGCTGTGCCACATCCCTCTATCACTACAATGAAAGCACATGGGTTTCAACAAAGGTAGCTCATTGGTATGCAGTATTTGAGTGTTTTGCATGGATGAATCAATTTAAACTTGAATGCCTTGTATTAGTCTTTTTGGTACTAGTCTATGTGTTTTATCTAATGTAGGTTACATACGCAGTTGCTGATATTTTCCATTTAAATCTCCTGCATGAGACTCAGTGTAGAATGCTTTGTGCTCATCCTTCGTGTACTATTACATTTTTGCCTGCATAAAATAGCATTTCAGATTCTGATGGGATTAAACCCAGGCTTGCATTACAGAAATGGAGTTAATGCAGTTTCATTAGATAAAGGTACAGCAGTTTGATTCATACTTCAGAAGAGTGCCTTTTAGTCTTATCACAAAAAGCGCTGAAGTTACTCGTATTACACCAAAATGCTCTAAAGAAACACATCTTTACAAGCACTGAGTCTTTAATTGCAAGGATTTTTTTGCTTAGGTGATATATTTCCATAGATGTTGCTTTTTCTAGGACTAGTTGTGTTTAGCAATGCAAAGGGACCTCTTTACTGAAATGCTATATAGTAAATAATCTGGAATATCACTAAACCAGTTTATTGTAAAGAATTTTTAACTTAAGTTTTATGGAATAAAGTTTTTTTTAAATCCTGGCTTACTTTAAAGAAGCTGTTGGATTTATTCTG
>VXBL01004642.1:8238-22228 GCA_013400195.1 Aramus guarauna | reverse complement strand
TTAATAGTGGATCAGTGATGGTGTTCCATTTAATAGAGCATGTACTTGATAAGCAAAATGAAGTGATTGTTAATATCATGTATCATGTTTAGTTATGACAGCTTGATAGACATTTGCAGGTTGGGTGGCTGTTTTAAAAATAGATTTTTATGCCAGTTTGCTTTGAATTGTACAAGTAAAGGGCTGTATCATGCTTGTTGAAGGATAATTGTATCTTGATTTTTCAGTTTGATTATGGTTTATTTTATTGGTCTGTATTAACCATCCATGGCTGGCTGAGCATGTTGCTTCAGAATACTTTTTGAAGCAAAATAAAATAAGGCTTTCCAGAACACTTCAGGCAACAGACAAGAAGCATCTTTATTCATTAGTCAGTTGGTGCATGCACCAACAATGGAATTGAAGTAAGCGACCACATAAAACATCTGTTTAATGTATGATTGTGTAGGGATCAAAATGAAGGTCTTTGTTCACAGGACTCAAGCATCTTTGAGTTTTTTCCTTTGGTTTGGCAGTCTGTGTAGTTGGTTAATGCTTCCTTTTGTAATGGTAGTTACTTCCTTTAGTTCATTTGGAAACTGCTTGAATCATGGTCAGCTCTGATCTGTTTTTGATGAGCCAAACTAAAGGCATGGTCCTTGTGAGTTGCTGTACTATTACTGTGTCTTCCAGCTTCTTGAAACACAGGCCTATGTGAAAATGAGAACTCATAAAAAATAAGAAGGTAGTTCTTTAGCCTGCATAAGGACAGATCAAAACATGAGACCTGAAAGCCAAAATGCTGGGAGACCACTGAAAGAACTTCCTTAAAAAAAATAAGTTCTGGTTGTAGTTGACCATTTAGAACTGCAAGAAAGTTTATGTGTTCCCTTAGTAGAATAATAAATTCCATTTTAATTAAATTGATTTCTGTTTCGTAGTACTTTTTCATACAAGTGAAGAGGAATAAGCTAGGTGGCCAATTCATTAATATTGCACAGATACTGCCTTCCAGTTTTCTTCTCTTTACTAGCTCTATCTCCATTTATTAATTATTATTTTAAAAATAAGTTTGTTTTGTAACATAACATATAGGCAGTGAATTTTTCTACATACCATAAAATAAGAATCTTGATTATATAACATATTTTTAATATTTACTATCACAGTACTACAATTGATCTAAATTGATTTGAAAGATCTGGATCTGTTTAGGGCTTAGACAGAGAGGGTGAAATACTATATCTTAATTTATTGACCTGAGCAGATTGAGAGTTTGGAGGGTTGCATCCATGAAATGATTTTTCCATAACAACCACCTCATTTGTCTTCCCTTTTAACATTCTAAAATTGAGAAAGTCTCTTCTGATCTTAACTATAGTATGATTACCTTCTTACTGTAATATCAGGGCTTGATCATAGTTGAGATAAGCACAGAGGTTTTGAAAGAGACATAGGATGGTCTTTAATATCATTATTCTTAAAAAAATAATAAATTCTTAACTTTAGGCAAGGTTTCTGGACAAAAGATACGTATTTTATTAATTCAGTTTATGTCATTGCAATAAATAGACAAACTTTAAGACTTTCTGAGATAAAGAGTAGGAGCTGATGAGTGAAGGGAGAAATGATCAGAGAGAGACCAGTAATATATTACGCGGTGGGCTGGCAGAATAAGTTATGTTTTCTTTTGTGACATAGACAAGGTTGCCATAAAATCTGTATTGTTTTAGGCATATAATGTTGAAAATATCATATTTATTTTCTTAAGAATTGCAGAGTATGCCTTATGTGCAAACACACAAGTTATGGATATTCTGCAAATTTAATAGCTGCACCACTGATGAAGTTTGATTTTATATTGATTTTATGAAGTTATGATTTTAAAGATGTATCTGTAGAATACAGATATATCTGTGTATATGATATATCTGTGTATATCTGTGTTATGATTTTAAAGATAAATCTGTAGAATACTTTTCTTGAGTGAACGTGAAACTGTGCATGTGAAAGAAAATGGAATTTTATGTACTGCAAACTCAAAGTCCAGATCATCTCTATATTCTATTCTCTGTCTCTCCTCTTCTTTTTTCTCCCTTTGTTTAAAGGATGTAGAGCCTAAACACTTGATAGATTGATAGATGTATAGCTGTGGAGAATGGGTATTTGGAGTCTGGGTAGCTGCACTTTAGTAAAAAATATGTTTATTTACACAGTAATTTTAGCTTTGTAACATGGTAACAGGGAAAAAAGAGGCATTTAGATTATTTATGCTTCTGTCAAACAGTTTTTGTGTATGTTTGTTGGCATGCAACTGCAATTGTTTGTTTTGTAGATGTTGCAATTGAAAGCTAGGCTTTAAATTGTGGTTTATGTCAAAATTTGAAAATACAGCCACTAGTTTAGAATGTCTCAGATTATTAGTATTTAGCATATTCATATACACTCCCCAATCTGAATGCTAGTTAAGTATACAGAAGCATAAATATCTGGGCCAAATTTATATTGCAAGTCAGTGACAGAACAAGATTAGAATTTAAAACTTAAAACAAAGTCAGAGAAAAAGTAAATAATAGAATTGGACTAGAATTCAGAGATCAGGACAGTATCAACTTAGCACAACATCACAGCCAAGTACATGTCCCCATTGTGAGAGGTGATGATGATGGTGTAAACAATGGTGTAGATCAGCTGTTATGGCCAGCAAAAAACAAATTTCAGCAGAACAGAGTTGTAGGGATTATTCACCCTAAACTGGGGAAGTACTGAACGAGCTGTTACATCTTTTAGAAATTGTATACACAGAAATATTCTATTATTCATGCAGGACTGCAGCACCAATTTTATTTTTTTTTTTTTAATACCTTGGACAAAGATATTTCAGTAAATTTTCTTTCTTTCTGAATGTATGTTACAGCTCAGTAGGATTAGGTAGATTTTTCATCATGCTTTTTCTCTTTATTTGCATGCATCCTTTTGTTGTATTCCATGCTCCATCTACTGCTCACAAGGACCACCAGGTCCATTTTAGCAGATTTGCTCACCATCTATCCATCTGTGGATCCATCCACCCACCCAATAGGAAGCCCATACTAGTGCAGGAGGTGAGCCTGTCCCAGGAACTGAATCCTTGCTGAATTTCATGAGATTCCTGCTGATAACTATTCATAAATATTTATTTATACATATATTTTGTATGCATAGGCTGGATGGCACTAAAATGAGGTCATGTGAATGACTGGTATCTCCATGAGACCCACATTTCCATCATTCTGTGGCTTCAGTAAAGATGCTGTGGCTCCTGTTGGCTATGCCTGTTCTTTATGTTTTTATCTGGCTCATAGGTGACATTCTTGTCCAGTCACACCTCTTCAACCCCCACGATTTTAAATTATCTGAGGGTTACCAGTATTGATAGTGCAAATTATTAGGTAAAAGAATTATCTTCATGTGACACATTGAGAATAGGTTTCTGCAGTTAGACACAGTTGATTTGGTTGCCATCTAATTTTTAGAAAAATAGACTATACAACAACAATTGTACATTTAGCTTTAGAAGTGTAATTCATATTTGTTATGTATCTATTTGAAGCATTTGAAAACAGCATGTAGAATTGCTTTATGGTAGTAGTTTACAATGAATTATTATTAAAGATACTTCAGTTACCTCAAACTGGAACAGATCAGACTTGTCTCTATGGAGAGAAAGAACAGCGTACACATATCTAGTTCATGAGACAGTCTGTGTAGGGTAGTGATTGTTTATAAAAGTTTCTGTAGTTGTGTCAGAAGGAGTCCTCTTGACAACTATAGGGTTTTGCTCCGCACCAGGACACCACCTTTTAACATTTAATGTTTTTAAATTTGAGTTATTGTGCACTAGTGATTTTGAATTTTTTTTATGTGTGTTTAAATTATGCTGTGCCTTCTCAGTGCAAGACCTAAAAGGGTTCGGGATGAGTTCTGTGTTTTAAAGCATTGACTCTCCTCCAGTGTTTTGACACAACTAATTTGACTGGAGCAAACTACAATTAAACTATACTTCAATGTAACTGCTGCCAAAAAAAGAATGTACAGTGGAGTTTGTTTACAATGTGCTGTTGAGGCAATAAATCTGTGAAAAGAATATCATGTGTTTAATTTCAGTAAACTTCTTCTTAAAGTTTGTTGTGGTTTGGTTTTTTAGTTTGTGTTTTGTTTTTTTTTTTTTTTAAAGGAGAATCTATGAAAGCCTATACATTATTTTGTAATGAAACTGCTGGCACATCACTTAGGAGAAACAATTTTCACCACCATATCTAGCTAGTAAAATGTAGTATGCCTTAAAATACAGGAAAAGTGAGTAGCATCAAAGACTAACAGACAAAACTAGTTAGATATAGGAAATGGAGATGAAAAAAAGGTATTTTTGTAAAAACAGAATGTCAGATATAACGATGACCTTAAAATAACAAATTGGAATTCTGTTATACCTAGTAATCCTGTTATGTGTTTGACTGTTCTGAGCTTTCCCACTACTTAGACTTAATTCTCCATGTGAAGCTGGCTGTCTTTCAATGGAAGATGCACCTTTGGTGTAACTTGGTGTGGTCATTCTGAAGTCCCACTCTCACAAATTTAGCTGGCAGAATGAGAGACAAGGGTCCAGTAAATTTTGCCTGATTTTCAGTGTGACTTTTGTTCATATAATAATCTGTAGAGAAGGCAGTGTTTTAGATGATAAAGAGCATATTCTTTTTGATGATTCAGTATTTTTGAAGGAAAAAGCTCTCTTTTGCTGGAAACCTCCTGGCCAGTTCCAGTCGTGAAGAACCTAACCTGGATGCTTTGTATGAACAGGAGGTAAGATTGGAAGTAAGACCTGGGGAGTTGATTTTGCTTTAGTGGTAAATTCAAAGCTTGGAGACACAGGAGAATTAAATAGACTAAAGGCTTCTGTTGTGACTACTTTTATACTGCATTTATAGAGTTGCTTTACAGACTGATGATGTAGCTGGCAGTCACAGGAGGAGGAAAAGGTTGTGTATTTGCTGCTGACAGGATCATTATGAGCCATCAGTCACAATGTGGGTGTGAAAGATGCATCTAACTGGTGAAGAACATTTAGTGAGGATACAGAAACTTTATTCTTATTTCACAAAGTTGCAGTGAAATGATAGCTGAAATATGGCTTGCAGTTCTGTTTGCTGATGTTCAGAGAGAGGAATTCAGTTGTGACTACAAGGATAATTACAGTAGTAAAGCCTATTTCATCAAGCAACAGTCAAAGGCTGGTGAGTTTATCATCACATAGCAGAAACTGTGATACAATATGTTTACCTTTTACAAAAACACTGGTGTGTATCTCAAGGAGCTTGGTAAGCTAGTCAAGGAGGGAAACAACGTAGACCCAGGATCAGATGGATCTAAAATAATGGCCATGAATAAATTAAAGGAAAGGGGGTTTGAACACATAATTTCAGCATTTGACAATTGCTCTATCAGTTCTACTGAATTCTTTTGGAGATCAAAGGGCAAGTGTACAGTAGTTGGAAATGCACTGACTTTTCTAGAAACAGTGGCACAAGCTGAACAATTGAACTTCCTGAGTGATGTGACAGTATTGTTGCAAGAGTCTATAGCCAGTTGGTATTTCTAATAAGAAGAACAGTGAGTAATTGGCATGTGATGAGGTGGTCACTTGAACCTGATGACCAGCCTGTTACGTTGCACAGAAGGCTGTGGCACTTGGAGGGACTTGTGTCAGGTTCATGAGTTTCACTGCTGATGACTGTACCCTTGTGTTCACCCTTGTGAATCGTGTACCAATACATAACACACCCTTTTATGTAATATCTTGATTACAAAGAATCTTAACCATACATTATGAAGGCTAAAACTTATTTGGTATAAAGTCCATCAAATAGAAATATGGTATCATCATTACACATTTATTATGATGGTCATATATTGTATCATGGGGAATATTTCAGCTTTTTTACTTTACAATGGATTGTTGTGGAGTTAGAAAACTCCATGAGACAGAAGAAAGCAAAAGAGATGATAAACCCAGATACTATGGGACCTATGATAAAAGTGACAAAGATGAAACAAAAAACAGATGTGAAACATGGATAAGGAGATTATGACATTGTAGGGATATGGGTAGGTTTTTGACATAGACCCTTCTTGATATTTGTGCCTTTACAGCTTTTCCCTTCCTTTCTTCAAAGCTGGAGTTAATTGAAACTCTTTGAAGCTTAGTGCTATTAATAAGAAGTTTGCCTGTAAGCATTGAAAACTTTTCTGAAATGACTGGAAAATCACAGTTTGAACAGTCTATGCTCATGTTAATGTTGTTATATCAATTTTTGTTGTTTTTTCACCTTACTATAGCTGTGCAAAATGCATCCTCTACCTTAAATACATTGTGTTGCAGCTCTGCAGACAGGTTACGTCTTGAGGTTTAATTATCTCAGATGTGACACAAGAATTTCCCAGTGTCCTGCAAAAACTCTGACTTTTGAGTCATGCCTCTTGGAAGCATGAGTACTGATCATTATAAACTGTGGACTTAATAGCCTGATGATACAACTTATACTGAAGCATATTTGTCTAACTTCCAATAAAATCTAACTCCATCACAAAGAATACATTGAACAGAACTGAGACATTTATGCACATGCTTTTTGCATAAATTAAAAATACATCCTAAATGTGAAAAGCTAGCCATGTAACTTAGGGTATTTATACTCCGTAAATGGCCAGTATGTAAATAAGCTTATGTAGAGTTTTTTGTGCCTTTTGTATCTTAGAAGTGCAGTCTGCTATTTAGAGATATGCATTCTAATCTTAGAGGTTTACCTTCTAATCTCAGATGTTTATCTAAGGAAAAGAAATGTGAGCTTCTTATTCAACAGATTGGCACTATTTGGGATCATTTGGGCGAGCAGGTTTTTGAAGAGAATATAGCCTGTCACCAACTTCCCAGCTGAAACTCATGCATTTTCTTAGCTTAGCTGTATTGCGGCAAAATGCCATTGGAAGAACCCAAGCCATTCAACAAGATAGGTTGCCCGTCACTGAGCACTGAATAACTAAATTTCAGAACCTGAAGCTATTATGGGAAGCTTGTAGCCAGTGAGTTTGGAGCATGGCTGTGAAACAATATGTTGTCGGTGAGATATTCTTACCACCTTCTAAATTTGCCGCTTCTCCACCACTCTTCAGTAAGTAGGAAATGGAAAGGTATAGAAGGGATGGAAAAGTTTTCTCTTCTAGGTTTGGCAGGAAGAGCTTTCTCCACAATAAGATGCATCTTCATTTTACTTGAAAATCTATTCTATCTAAGTTTTTTTTTATAAAAATCTAGTGTTGCAGAGCTAATAGAATGTCAGTCTAAGCAAAAGTTAATATTCCTGTTGGAACTTTATTTTGGCAGTGCTGCAATATTTGCTATCCTGTTGGGGTTTTTTAAAAGTTATAACTTAGAAACAGGTATATTTTATTGCATATGTAGTTAATGAGGCTGATTTAACTTTGAGTTGGAACTTTTAATTTATAAGCATAATTCAGAAAGTATAGGGAAAAGTTGAAGTAGGATTAATAGATGTCCAAAGCATTTTTATGAAAAAAGAAAAGGGGTTGAGGAATTAATTCTATCTGTATCTTGTTGCAATACACCATGTATAATGTGATATGTCTTAAAATGGTATTATTGAATGTTGCATAGTAATCTTCAGAGTATACAGCTATACTGGATTGATTTTAAAGTCAAATGATAGTTCATGTGTTTCCAGTTGTGTTTCATAAGTATGAAATGCTTTATGTATGTGAACATTGATAAATATTCTTAAGGTATTTAAAAAAAAAAGTTACAGAAGCAGCTACCAAACTGCTAACATGTTACCATTTTAGAGACTGTCTGATAAATTACAGGTGATGTAACTTACATTCTCCAGACTAAAATGTACCTTGAATACCTGTTGTCTTATAATAGCAGTTGAAGCATTAGGAAATTCTACCTTGCACAGAGGCAAGATGCCAACAAGTAGCTGAATAGCAGTGACTCATGTAAAGAAATTATTTCTTTTGCTTCACATCACCTGCAGGAAATATGGGCAGTCCAGCTGGCCATAAGGGGAGAGGCACACTTTGGCATGGAGGCAAGCAAGAAGTATTGCTGCTAAGAGTGTTGGAGGTTTTAGAGGTGAAGGTCTGGTTGTGGTACATGCTGATAAGAAAGGCATTTGTGGAGTGGGATGGAAGAACTGAGATATGCAAGATACAAGTTGATATTCAGTTTAATGGGGGAAAATGTAGATATATCAAAGCAGCCTTTCTTAAGGTCCTAGTGAATGTCTACAAACTTGGATAAAAATCAATAGGTATTTCACAATCCTGCCAGTTTTACAGTTGTGACCATATATCATGTTGCCCCGATTGCCTTTTTTCCAAGGTATGTTAAATTTGTCACAGCACTCAAGTGATATTTAGGAGGCTGTCAACCTTTTCTAGATTGTGAGATTGCTAGTAAATATTTGACAACATTGAATCATTTCCAAAGATACAAATCTGTTGGCTTCTTTGCATTCTGGTCTGCTGAAAGACAGCACTGGACATAACCAACAATATCTGTAAGCACTTGCAGTGCACGGATCACAAGAACAGTGTTTGTATGTAACTCATTATAAAGTGGAAAAAAAAGAATGCTTTTTAAAATAATTGTCTAAGCAAATGGAGTCTATAAGTCATGGAAAGTTAAATAACCCCCTTTCCACACTTCAATACGTCAGGATCTTAGAATCATAGAATGGTTTGGGTTGGAAGGGACTTCAAAGATCATCTAGTTCCAACCCCCCTGCCATGGACAGAGATACCCTCCACTAGACCAGGTTGCCCAAAGCCTCATCTTAATAGATCCTTTTCCATATTTTTCTTATCATAATTTTTATTACTGGTCTTGATATATTTTTGAGATCTCATTCACTGTGGTTGGAAAAAGAAAGCTAACTAGTTCTACTTGTGTATCTTGTCAGCCTTTTTCATACTCTAGAACTTGAATCTTTCCTGCATGGAAAATAACTCTTTAATAGTGCTTTTTGACTTGTAATCTTCTAAACGAGCAAATGAGAGGAGGAAGAATTGTTGTTTTTATTTCCACTGTAGTTAAAGTTTATGCATACTGTAAAGCTACTATTACCAGTTCCCTGCTGGAGTTTGCTGTAAGCTGTGAGCATGTAAACTACATGTTTGTTCTGTTCTTATATTCTTTCTTGTTATCTGTTATGCACTGTCAGAGAGAAGATAATGTACGGGGTGGACCTTTGTTCTGACCCAGTCCAGTTGTTCATATGTACTTAACATAGATGTGATTGTGTTCTTAATATTGTCAATCAGAAATTTTTATCAGTGGTGCCAGTGATCAGCCAGCCTGTCAAAACACAATGAGGACGACTTTGCTAGATGGAGAAGTTCCTTGGCAAACAGTGTTACAAATAATTTATTGCACGCCCAGCCTTATTAAAATATTTTTATTGTGGAGGTAGTCAATGATTGTTTGTGGTCACTTCTTAGGTTGACTGTACTTTGTTTAGATATCTGTACTGTGAAGACAGTTTAAAAATTATAACAAATATTAGAATATAGGCAATTTAAGCAGCACTGTTACCAAATATGGCAGTACTTTCTAATAATGCGTTTATGGAGGGAGACTTAAGTCTAAAAAAGGAAATATTTTATTTCTGCTAGGAAACATGAAATTTGGAATCTGGAGAAAGTGCCAAACATCTTAGGGTTTGGCTGACAGTGAATTAATAGGCAAATGGAAGTTTGAGTGCTAACAACCACAGACCCCCTGGGTGGACCTGATTTCTGTAGTTTCTTTATCCATTGGTATTCTTAACTTAATTTTCTTTTCCACAAATCAGATTCCTTTGGATTTGTGTCCTTTCTGTGATCAGCTTACACTTCACTCTCCACTATCAGCTTGAGAGATTCTTGTTCAGTTGAGTAAGGTTATATGAATAATAGCAAGCTATTATTGAAATCTGTCAGAATGTGCAAACCCATCTCAATTTTGCATGCTTCACTGTCCTACTTCTTTCATATCTAATAAAAATGAAGAAAATCTTTTGCATGTGCAACATCAGCTTGTTTTGATAAAAGTAGTCGTCATCTTAAACATCATGAGAGTAGAGTCCTATAGAGAATGATTTTCCTAAAGATTCAAGGTGGTGTATATCTTAAACTAGACTGGAAGCCGAGTAGTTTGGAAGAGTTTAAAAGCCATGGAAAAATTGTTTCTACAGATCTTAAATCTGGGGACCAGTACCTGAACGTATGCTTTTAACTCAGTAGTCTCTGCATAACAGTCTGAATTATTTTCCTCTATCAGGGCTATAAGGTATGGCATTGTGCATGTATGTTGATTTCCTCAGGGTGCAGTCCTACCATTTAAAAAAAAAAATCCCAGAAAAGATGGGATTTGGATTGAATGCTATGTTGGCTGCTGAAAGCCAGTCAGCAGAGATAATACTGACTCTCTCCCCACTGCGACTTCTCTTAACTCTATGCAACAGAGTGGAGTGAGCATGTAAACAGAGAGAAAACATCTAGAAGTACAATGTGTATGCTGTGCAAAGCCTGGAAATGCAGTTAATTGAAGACAGAAGTTGCTGGCACTTAAGAATTGTTTCTTCAGCCTTCAACAATGAAGGTACTTAAAGATGGAAAGCTGTAGTGTGTTTGAATAGCAAGAACTTGTGAAGTTCTTACCTTGCTATTTATGCAGTTTGAAAAGTTGTTTGAGCTTGCTTTATTATATGCATTAGCAAGAGCTGGAGACTTTTATTTTTGTTGTATTTCAGCTGAAGTCAGGTCCAGATAGCATTGTTAGAATCATGATACTAAATTTAATCTGGACTTTTAAAATCATGGAGGAAAACCTTCTTCAGAGTGGGATACTGGTATGCAAATTAAAGCTTTTGCCCCTTTAGTCAAGAATCTTCAGTTCTGGGACATTTTACAAATAGTACAAAGTCTAAGATTACCAGAATGTGCTTCAAAACTAGTACGTATTGAACTAGTAAACAATAATTGTCTTTTGCACTGTATATTGAAGAAAAAATTTCATTTTTGCACTGCAGATGACATTACTATTTTGGTGCTGATGGCTGTAATATGTTTATTAAACTATATGTACATTTTCTACATCTGATGGGGATGCATTTTCCTATGACAGTATTGCCGCTTGCCTTGGGCAGTATGGTATTCATACAGCCTGTCCTTGCACACAAGACAGTAGAGAGTAGACTGCAGGGAAAATTTTTATTGGGGTCATGACATGGCAACCATTTATTACTGAAATCTAGTTTAAGATGCCTGTTGAATGGATGAAGAGACAAAAGTGTAGGGAGAAAACAGAAAAGATGTAACATGGTGGGAGTTTACTTCAGGTGCAAAAGGTGAGAATTAGGGACTTTTGAATATACCACTCATTTAGGGGAACACACCATTATTAGGTATGCCTGCATGCATGCAAGCATGCAGCTGGTAGTAGTAACCTGCAAGAGGGGGGACAGGTATGTAGCTCTGTACAGATGACCTCTGTGGGATGACACCAGGGGCTGCCCTGTTCCGGCCACAGCCGGTTCCAGCGGGCTCCAATGGACCTGCCACAGGGCTGAGTCTCTCATTCAAGATGACAACAACCCTGAGAAAAGGAAAGGGTAAAATGCTGCCCAACACTGTGAGGACTGAGGGATAAAAGTGAAAGAAACATCCCTGCAGACTCCAAGGGTAGAGGAGGAGGAGATGGAGTTCCAGACACCAGAGAAGATATTCCCCCTGCAGGTGCTCCACAGGGAGGCTCAGGCCAGAGCAGGTGGGCATGCCCTGGAGGACACTGCAGGCTGTGGAGAGCCTGTGCTGAAGCAGGCTTATCCTGAAGGACTCCTGTGGAGAGGGAGGAGGGGTACAGTGTGAGGATGAGGGACTAGCAGAGAGAAACTTATATGCTGACCATACCCCCTACTACCCACCTGTCCTGTGCCACTTGGGGTGAATGGGAAAGTGTTGTTTTCATTTGTCTTTGTTTCTCACTATCCAAATCTGTTTTAATTGGCAATAAATTAAGTTGATTTTCTGCAAGTCAAGTTTTATTTGCCTATGATGGTAATAGCTAAATGATCTCCCTGACCTTATCTTGTCCCGTGACTTTTTTTTTTTCTTTAATCTTATTTTCTCTCCCTGTCCTCTTGGGGAGGGGTGTAGGAGAGTGGCTAGGTAGGGGTCTGGCAGCTGGCCAAGGTTAACCTGCCACAGTACTGAATTGTTTAGTGAATTAAATATTTTGCTTTGACATGTCAAGCCTCAGGATTATGCTACTACATAATTGACTAATGATAAATTGTAGACCACTGAGACTCATCCTTTGGAGCTAGCAAACGCTGTTTAAAAAAATAAAAAAGCCTTAATATTCTGACATTTCTTTGGAGTCTATGTTATGTAGTCTGTATTTATTATTGCGTTTCAATGAATCTCTGACAAAAACAACAGAATATCTTGGTAAAATGCTATTTCATAACTGTCTTGTGGGATGTAAGATCTCCTTTTTGACACAGTATTATCTGTGCCCCATCTGTTCTCTGGGGTATTAAAACGGGAATGACAATGTCTGACTGTTGTACATGCTTGTGGATATTCTCCTGTCATCCTAGGTTTTTTTGTGATAATGAATAACAAGGGAAATATATTTTCTTCTTTTCTTACTTCTCGATTCCTGTTCTTAGGAAAGCATATTCACTTTTCTTACATTCCTTTGCTGCCTTATTTCTATAAATTCAGCAAGAAACAATATTAAGTTCAGAATCTGCATTGTTTCAACTTTGAATGATAACAAGCTGCCACTCTGATTTGGTATGCAAGGAACAGTATATAAGAATTTAAAGAAATGTTTGCCAATCTTGACATTTCCTGGCTTATACCCAGTATCTGGTAACTATATGCATAGGTGGTCCTCACAAATATACTTTGCTTTTATATTTGTATAACTTCTCATGGTAATATAACTTTATCAGAAACAGTAGATTTACTTCACGTTTTCATAGGGTACATGACAGAATGTAAAATGCTTATATATGCTCCAAACAGGAAAAAAAGACATTGCTGTCCTTTTAGTAAAGAAGTGCTGGGCAGAAAAGATTAGCTTGAATGTTCTAACATAGATGTTAGAAATCAGATGACATAGCAGTTTCTGTTATAATA
The DNA here is from genome assembly GCA_013400195.1 of Aramus guarauna. NCBI lineage: Eukaryota > Metazoa > Chordata > Aves > Gruiformes > Aramidae > Aramus > Aramus guarauna. The sequence continues at coordinate 9,004 of VXBL01004642.1, read as the reverse complement.
TCTTTTTTCAGATGCAATTGCCCAGAATATTCAGATATTTTTCATTCTTAATCTCTCATCTATGATATTTCCAATTGGATGTATGAAAAAAAACGTATTTCAGAAGAATTCTGATCTGCCTACTTTTTGTGATTATTGGCATATTTCAGAAATGAACTATTTTTATTTTAGATGAAGCAAAAAGTTCATTTTTGTTCAGGGCTAGTGTTTCCACATGGCCTTTTTGTGTTTGTTTCTTTTAAGAAAGTGAAAAGTCTTGATAGGATGTGAATGTATGTTGTGGAAAGCTTTCATTTATGAGGGCAAATGTCCGCTTTAAAATACATGTAGTGAATGTGAATCCCTTTCAGAGTGACCATACTTAGTCCCATGTAATGCCTTACACGCTCATTTGATGAAGTCTGCCCTGTGCTTAAGGTCTCACTGTACTGCATAAAGTAAATAAAATGCAGAGCAAGCATCCAGTTCATCCTTACTTAGGAGATCTAAAGAAATTTTTTTGCCAAATGAAGTTGTCTTAGGCTTGAACTCCACTAAGATGTATGTGTGCTACATTTAAGTTTTAATTCAGGTAAGAACTTGAATATGTAGGGATACATGAATGCAGGGGAAAGGCATATTATGTTACCTTTTCATGAGAGGAGACCACAATCCTGGTAGCCTTTTCAGTTGCAGCTGTGGGCAGTGGTAGCTTTGCAGATGAAACTGGTGGGAGAAGGATTAGTTCTGCAGAACTCACAGTTCTACTGCAGATGCTTCTTTTTTT
>VXBL01004641.1:1365-32538 GCA_013400195.1 Aramus guarauna | reverse complement strand
TCCTTATGTACCTATTTATTACAGGTAGCACTAGTGTCTTTATCTGGGGCATCCCTGTAATCTGAACTCTGCGTGAGGAAGGAAAGTGCATATAGATGACAACATTGCCAAGAAAATATTAAACCCTTCTCAGTTCTCAGTCATATTGTGGGATGACTCTCCCAAAAGGTTTTCACTTGCTTTTAGAGGTAGCATGGAGGCTGCCTTTTTGGTTTGGCCCTCTGGAGCTTGCATTAATGATCTAACTACGCCTAGGGTTAGGTCAGATGAACTTCACTCATTTCTTCTGTTTTCCCTGTCCATTTAATCAGACAATACATGTTATGACATAATTTACTGTCTGCAGGTAGAGCAGCAATGTGATATGCCCAGTCATTCCCAAGTAAATCACTTGTTTCCACATATCTACATGCGAGTGTTTTTTCCCTAGAGAAAACAAGACTGCTTTGCATTTTGCTTCCTATGGTCTCTTTTTTCTTCTGAATTATTTTAATATTTGAGGTAGGGGAGGGGAAGAGAGAGGAGACAACATTAAATAAAAGAATGTGAACAAGAGACTAACACTGCTACTATCAAGGGAAAGCTAATAACCTGAATTCCAATGGGAAAAAGTTGATACATGCAATTCATACTTCTGTTATGGGCAGCTCCCACAAAGGTCTACAGTTGCTTTTTTGTAAATAAGTACTGTTGCCTTCTGTGGATGAGCTAGAGTAAACTGCATATGAAGACAGTTGAGGAAATTTCCAAATTACGATGATAGTGAAATAAATCTAAAGTAGCAGGAAAAAAATTCTGCAAACTTAAAAATCCTTGGCTAGTTTTACCCACAGATATGCTCTTGCACTGCAGCTGTTGGAAGCGTATAAGCTGCCAGAAGTTTGTGAGGGACCACGTCTTGAGTGAACTTCTCAAAGCTTGCTCACCACCCTAGTAAGCTCTTTGCAAGACTCCCCGCCGGTCTGGCTGAGCCCGGTTGCCATGGTCAGACCAGCAGGGGTAAAAGAACAATCATGTCACTTTGGGGGTGCGGTGGGGGTGTGTCTAGACAGGAGTGACCACCCCAGCCTGTCAAGAGCACGTGAAGGGATGCAGTACATGCTGTCGTCTAGGGAACGACCTCCCCAAATGTCCTATAAAAGACTGCTCGGTCTAATGGCGAAGGGGATCCTCGCTGCCAGAATACATGAAGACTACAGACCAACAGGACGTCACTGGATCCATGGTGGTGACTATCTTTCACAACTCTATCCTGACTGCTTGGTAAATTTCGTCCTTTTCTGTTCTCTCTCTCTTTCTTATCACTACTTTCCTAATAAATACTTTGTTCAATAAAGTCCTCCAGTTAGTGGCATGTGACCTCATTTGTGTCTTAATCTCGCTGTGGGTATATCTTCCCGGCCTAGGCCTTCCCAGATTGGAACAAAGTTAAAACACTTGGTGTAACTTTTCCAGCCCCCCACTCCCACATATGAGGATGAATAGCAAAATCTTTTCCTTTAGATATAAGGATAATACTTTTGCAGGCTTCAAAACCAGTTGGCTTTTCCAGTGCAGCCAGAGATAAGATGAAAGTTCACTTCAGTTCTTTGTTCTCCCCTGAACTATTTCGTTCAGGCTTAAAATGAAGAGATTTGTTTTTTAAGGTTGAATTGCAAAGATTCTCAAAAAAAAACATATGTCACAGGGCTAAAGCCAGATACACATGGAAATACGTCTGCTAGGAACATGACTGCTCTTTCCTTCATTTGTGGTGGAAGATTTATAGGAAATAGTTTTACATAGTGAGTATTTTCTCCTTAGTTAACCTTGAGTGACTATCTTGTGAAAGGGAAACTTTTATAAAGTTCAGATCTTTTTTTTCTCCTAACTTGGTGATCCAGTGAAGGGGTTGGTGGCATGATACAGGTGGGAAGGAACTGAGAATGAAAGTAAGAGAGCTGCAGTATGCTTCTAGTTCTGTTGCCAAACTGGTTGGTTGGCTTGCTAAATCCATCTCTACTCCTGTTCTACTCCTAAAATTAGGATCTAGTCTCTTTGAAAAGAATATCAAAATCTATATATCCTGGCACAACATGACTTCTCTCAGCTTTATAAGTCAATGGGATAGAAATAAAAGGCCAGCCTTAGCTATTCAGAAAAAGTTTGGGGTTTTTGTTTTGTTTTGTTTTTAAAATGAATACAAGGGAAAAAAATACCCTTTGTTCATGAAGTATGTTTCCCCATTGATATCATATAACCCAGCAAAGCAAATTGTGGAGTTTTTCCAACAGAATAGTCTTTTAACACTGGATTCAGTACTTGATCTTTTTATGAATGGAAGGAAGTACTCCTCATTTAAGCTTGTATACAGGCCAGAAGAACCAGAAGAACTAAATATATAGGCCTTGAAAAGCCAGAGAAATTAGTGATTGCTGTTGGGAATGACCCCATAGACTTAGAACATTAAAGCAGGGTAGGCTGTTCCATTGATACCATTGTTCTGGCACTACTCATCATGAAATTAGTAAAACTAAATCTATTTTTCTCTGAAGAAAACAAGGCTTAAGCAGGGGATAATCTCAGGGTTTAGGCAGACAGAAACACTAGTCACTCCTGCAAGTTTTAGGCTTGGTTTGAGTGTCTAGCAGGTTGGCTTTACTGGATAAGGCAGTGCATATTTCAGTGCAGGCTAGTTTATACTGAGGTCTGGACAATGTAACCCTGAGAGAACAGAGCCCCCAAACTGCTCCAAAGGCAGATGTCCTACAAAATGGGGATACCTAAGGATGCCATTTCTGTAACTAAAATGATTAGCACCATATGAAAGGTAGCCACACACACACCCCAACCCCAGAACTATAATGAAACAGTAAGTCAGGAGAAACCTCAGTTGTGTCTCTCATTGAGAGAGAGAGCAGGAATCATTACAATGTCAACCCTTCCTGTTATTCAGTTGTGCTTGCCCAGTACAGGACTGCCTAAATCAATAAATGTATGTTATATAGCTACTTGTGTCCATTTTGCAGCTTATATGTCCATCTTTGCACAGCCTACAGGTTCAACACAAGGCAATTAGAATTTAATTGCCTTGGAAAACAGCTGAGAATTTCAATCTTTTTTTTCCTTTGGCCCATCAATCTTGTTTCTTGAAGTAATTTAATTTACCTCTGTCTCACAAAAAATACTAAATCTCAGTGGCAAAAGGGAGCACATGAAGAGGAAGTAGAAATTTAAATACAATGCAAATTGTTTTCTGGCAGCACTCCAGTGTACCTGTATCGGAACATTTCAACCAGATGCAGGCGGCCTACTGTCTTTAGTAGGAGGCTGCTAGCAGCTGTGAAGCAGTAATTTAAAAGCAATGTGATAATTTGGGCCAAACAGGATCTGATCTTACTTCACTATCTTAAAACTTTTGAGCAGTATTACATTTAGGGGTTTTGAAGACTGTGGGACTTGGCAGACTGTCAAAGGTAGATTGGACTTTTTCACAGTTTTCAGGTTTATTCATTCAAATGAATTTCTAAAGAACGGGAAAAGGGCTGCCCAATGGCAGCACTAGAAACAAGGCAGAAAAGGATGTCTAGTACAGTCTTTCTTCTGCAAAAACCTGACTTTCCAGAGCACTGGCAGCTATGATCACATAAATCCATTCAGAGGTGCAGATGCATGCTATTGGATCACAGCCTCTCCTCTGGAGATTAAGTGGCAGAACATGGAAGTCAACAATATACAAAATCCCAGAGAGCAAGGAACAAGATTTTAGCATTTTCAGTAACATCAAGTTAAACAATTTGACATATTAAATGATGTAACTGATATCCTTAACATATATCTAATAATGCACAAAAGAAAAAAAAAATCCCTATTTCTTCTCAGCCAATATAAAACAGCATAGGTCATGAAGGTGGTTTCCTCACTACTCCAATGTAAACAGGAAAAGGGTTTCCAACAAAAATGAATTGGACAATTCATCATTAATTACTGGCCTATGTGAAGAACCTGGGCCTGCATAGCCAAATAACACCAATGTAATTCATGGTAGCTATATTTCAATATAGCAATTTCTAATAACTGCTTGTTTCAATTTCATCTGGCACTGCATATGGGGCTGACTGTTGTATGAGAGCCTGATAGTGGAAATAGCTTTTACTGCACTTCTCTTAGCCATTTCCATACTGCATCATTTTATTCATTATGGACATTCACAGCAAGAGTCAATAACTACCAGGCTGAAGGATTCTTTTACGCTGTTTTTCATTTATCCTTTTCTCCAGGAGACCAGGCTTCTCTGACTCCACTCGCAGTTTTTCTTCTCTTGCTACTTTGAAATCAGTTGCCAAAACACAACCAGATTTGATGGAGAAACAGAATATAAAGTTTCTATAAATTCCATGTAAAAGAGGCAGCCAGGCAAAGCAAAAATTGTTCACTTCGAAGAAAGGCATTAGGAACTTAACTATTTATCAGTAGCAGAAAACCAGGTAGAGCAAGGACACCAATATGCAGCATGGCAGAGCTTCACTGGGCCCAGAACTTCTGGAAATATTCTCTGTTTTTTCTCAGTTAAATATACTGGTAGTTTCACCTATGTAGTTACACTTGGATGAGTAATTGCACTGCTGTCTTGGTAGGGCTCATCAAGCTTGTATGCCAAGACACTAAGCAGCCAGGAAGACATTACTTCATGCCCTCTGTTTCTTGGGCTGTCGGTCCATGTGTATTAGAGGTGATTTTTAAATTTCAATTTTTTCTGACCAGAGCACATTTATGAGGACCGTGGTTCATCCAGTCCCTCCAGACATAGGGCACAAGAAAACTTGGAAGCCTATCAAACATAATCTTCCAAAGCCACAGCAATAGTACACCAGAGGAAAGGGTCACCAGGAACTGAGATATTGCCTTGGGCCTGCTAAAAAGACATAGCATTACTACAAGTCCCAGAGTCTCAGGAACTGGTCTGTCCTTGATATTGCTGAACAGAGCAAAAGGACCCTTTCTGACCCCAGCTATAGCAGTTAAGTAGGACAGAAAACAAACACTGGACAGCCACTGGACAGCTGGCATTCCCTAAGAACACCATCTTACTTTTGGTCACAGCCACGGTCTGACTACAGTGCTTCAGATGGAGGTAAAAGAATAAACAAAGAAGTTACACTCCTGTTCATAGGGAGCAAACCATTCCTTTCTAGCTGTCATGGCTAATAAATTTTGAAGACTGATATTAGTACAATATGCAGATACAACTCCATATAGATGTAGGTTTGGACATACCACTATGGCTTACTCCCAAAGACTCGTATCACAAGCCTGGTACCCTATCTCTGAGTGATATGATCCTTTCACATCAAGTCAGCACAAAAATCAGATTAAAAAACATTAAAAGCCATAACAAGCCGGAAGAGATCAACACGTGTAATGAGCATAAATTGTGGTATGATTACAGCTGCCTGTCACTAAGGATGGCAGCTGCCATTTGCAAAACCTGTGCACATGAAAGTAAAAATGTCTTCTTTTTTTTTTTGCCTAATTTCCTCTGACAGTAAAAGACTGTCTTTGCAGTTCTAGAAGCTGTTGTGAAGATGTTGTTCTAATTTAATTGTTTGCTAATAATACAGGTTGCAGATATGTGAGAAAAAAGATAGAACAGCTGCTCAAAAGCTCATCGAAATCTACAATCAATAGTCCCATTTAGCTTTAGCAGTCTTTGAGTGAAACCCCAATTACAGCAAAAGAAACTCTATTCAATTAGAAATGAAGAACAAGGCCCATCTTCCTTTGGACAAGCCTATTTGGAGTGAATACTGTTTTTTCAGAACACAACTAGAGATACCATTCAGAACCCATCAGAAGCAAACAAATACAGTTAAAAAGCTTCAGCAGAGGCTGAGATAAACAGCTGTGTTTCTGGTTTAAAAAAAAAAAAAAAAAAGTATAATTGGTGAAGTCCTAAACAAAGATTTCAACTGCATCTCTCAGCAGTGAGCAACACTGAAAAGTCAGCATGTGAAAAGTCTTGTGTCTTAAAGTTACTAGTCAAAAACTTTTGATAGTTATAATTTACAAAGCTTCAGTAAAGAAAAGTAGAATGGATGTAATAAGTCTGATACACAATGCAGTTCAAAAAGCCAAATGCAGATTATGCCTTTTGTTGAACAACAGTCATTAACAAAAAAGGGTGTTACTCAATTGGTGGTTTTGATGGATCTCAGTCTCAGAGCTCCAGGATACCATTTAGGTGAAGTTATACTAGCAAGAATTCTACATTGACTAGCAATTGGAGTTAAAGACATTTGAGAGGGGTTATTAAAAAGTAAGAACTAAATTTGATAATCATGAGAGTCAGACCATGACATAGCTATAGAAGAAGAATCTGTCAAGCTGTAGAAAAGAGCTACAACAAGAAACTTGTAATGCTGATGCAGACTTTACAGAAGCAGTGGTTGGGAATTTTATTTATAAAGTAATCCCAGAAGACAGAGAATGTGCAGAGAATCTGAAGCAAAAGGGATACAAGATAAGTGTGTAAACTCGTGTGGTTCAAAGCACAAATGACACTGGCCTGGATTGTGAGGACCAAAATTATCTATTATCTAGTAAGGAAAAAAAAGAGAAGATATCTACTTGGACACCCAGATCAGCCTACATCCATGCAGGTTTCACTATGAATGTACTCTTGCCAATGTCCTAGCTGGGCCCAAACTCAATTTTGTTCTTGCTGCAGGGAATAAACCATTGTATTTCTGATACAAAACAAAGTGCATCTCCTTCAGCTTTACTTACTCTCTGAGGACAGAATTATATTTCTGAGAATTTCCAAATAAACCAGCTAATTTGACTCTATGCTAAAAAGATACGAAACAGCTTTTAAAGTGCCTTTCCTTTGACTCACATGACCTTAACAGTATAAAACGCTTCAATCTTCTCACACTTAAAAAACTCCCTGAAGCACAATATATAAGCTGCATTTGGGAGAAAAATAGGTTGTAATGAAATGAAAAGAACAATTTTGATGCAGCAAAGAGAGGAATTATCTTAAGAATTCAGGCATTCTTTGATTGCACCACTTTGGTATCAAAGTTTAGCCAACCAATTACCAGCCTTGTTGTATAGCACTTTTATATGCCATTCCATTTAATGACCACCATTTGTAAGTATCTCCTACAAAGTTGAGTAAAATATGAAAGAGTGCATGTATTATACATCTGCATGTGTGAACATGTACATGACCATTCAAATAACTAAATATCTCAGATAATTAAGCTGATATTTAGCCACCTATATTTATAAAAATCAGATCACAGCACCAGTAGACACGATTGGGATGCTTTCACAGTTTTGTTGTTTGGTTGTATGGTTTTTATTGGTGCAGAACGACTTTACACATCCATAGCAGTTCAGCCCTGGAACTGAAATATGTAGAAGATTCTACACTGAGAAGCCATATTCCAAATTCCATATTTCACTAGCCTGTCCCCCCAGAAAATACTTTCATTTGATTGTGTTGCTTGAATTATAGGTTCAATTATTTTAAGCAAATAAAAAATATAGTTCTTGTGAACTCTCAAGGCCAAAAACTGGCAAGAAGCTTTCTTAAAAAGAAAACTCAAACACCTTCCCCAAAACTTCAAACTCATAAAGAAAATCACCCCTACTTGATAACAGAGCTTTGAGACTGAGAGCTTGCTGCTGCAGGTCTTATACTAGGAAGAAGGGACTGACAAGCATCAACCAAGAGGTTTGTAAGGGAGAACTGGAGCAGAATTAAGGCTATCTTGCAGACACACCAGCTGTAGGATGCTACTGATTGCCTTATGTTTGTAAAAGGTGTATTATGTAGACTAGAATTAGCACTAAAGAGAAATTGATTAAACATGAAGCTGCAAAATGAAATTCTAAGCTGGAGGCTACATGAGGGAAAGAACCAAAATCAACCTCACATCTCCTTAAGAAACTCTAATTTTATGACTACTTATGAATTAAAATCTTCCTCATTTGATTACAAGACATATTTTGGCATTTAGACCCAAAGTTATCCAAGAAGACAGGAAAGATTCTTCAGAGAACGAAAATGGGCGCAGAGAGGAGGGCTAATACAGACGTAATTTAGTATGATCCAGATGACTGAAAACAGGTAAAACACATGAAAGGCAAGGTTTGGCTGTTTGTTTTCCTCACCCTAACTGAGAAAATTACTTGTTACAGGATGACATGGAAAAGATCAAATACTGCAGCAACGTGCGCAGAAACAGAATTAAATAACCCAGTGATCTCAGCAGGAGGAACTCAAGGTTTGGAGCATACAATTTCTCCCACTGTGAATTCAAGCTGGGCACTGTCAAGACTTTGTGTTCGTTGAGTACACCCTCAGCAAATTTGTCAACAACACCAAGCTGTGCAGTGCAGTTGACATGCTGGAGGGAAGGGATGCCATCCAGAGGGACCTTGACATGCTTGAGAGGTGGGCATGTGCAAGCCTTGTGAGGTTCAACAAGGCCAAGTGGAAGGTCCTGCACATGGGTCAGTGCAATCCCAAGCAAAATTACAGGCTGGGAGGAAAATGGATTGAGAGCTGCTCTGAGGAGAAGGACTTGGTGTTGTTGATTGATGAAAAGCTCAACATGAGCTGGCAATGTGCACTTGCATCCCAGAAAGCCAACTGTGTCCTGGGCTGCATCAAAAGAAACATGACCAGCAGGTTGACACTGGTGATTCTCCCCCTCTGCTCTACTCTTGTGAGACCCCACCTGGAGTACTGTGTCCAGCTCTGGGGCCCCCAGTACAAGAAAGACATGGAGCTGTTGGAAGGAGTCCAGAGGAGGATCACAAAGTTGATCAGAGGGCTGGAGCACCTCTCCTGTGAGGACAGGCTGAGAGAGTTGGGGTTGTTCAGCCTGAAGAAGAGAAGGCTCTGGGGAGACCTAATTGCGGCCCTCCAGTACCTGAAGGGGGCCTACAGGATAGATGGAAATCAACTGTTTATCAAGGACTGTAGTGACAGGACAAGGCGTAATAGGTTTAAACTGAAGGAGGGTCTATTTAGATTAGATGTTAGAAAGAAATTCTTTACTGTGAGGGTGGTGGGGCACTGGAACAGGTTGCCCAGAGAGGTTGTGGATGCCCCATCATTGGAAATGTTCAAGGTCGGGTTGGATGAGGCTTTGGGCAACCTGGTCTAGTGGAGGATGTCCCTGCCCATGGAAAAGGGGTTGGAACTAGATGATCTTTGAGGTCCCTTCCAACCCAAACCATTCTATCATTCTATGAATCACATTTGGAAATGGGTGAATGGCAGCTAGTTGTCACACAACTGCTAGCAATCAGTAACAGGCATTAATTCACAGTCATATCTGACAATCACTATTTTCTGTTCAAAACAATGAGTTCTGCCCTCCCTCAAAAATATGTTTTGGGTTTTTTTCTGAGTATACTGACTTATGCTTTCAGAAATTTGCTATTCAGTCAAGGAGTGCTAGCTTCAGAATCAAATAAATAATTTTAGAAGTAATTAAAGACTTCATTTTTAAAAATTATTGTGGTATAATTACTGTTGCTTTGTGATTCAATAGCAAAAAATCCTGATTTGCCTTGTCACATAGATCAGAGGAAGGTGAGTTATAAGGAAAGTTGCAGGGACCTTCTATGTTCAATCCTCTTCTGAGGCAAAATGAAGTATTCTCAGTGCATCACTGATGCTCAGAAACCAGTTCTTGAAAACTTTAGAAGTCTTCTTTTCCCATGTTTGAACCTGCTTTTCTGTCATTACTACTATGTGTATATAACCTTTTTATCTTTCCTTTAGTCTCCCTTGCTAATAGATACTCTGTTCTGTGCAACAGTGTTCTTTTGTGATCCCTTCATATTTACATTCCTCTTATAGTCATCTAGTGTGCAGCCTTATTTTTGCACTCTGTCCAATTACTTGCTCATTTTTATGTCACAGAAGATCTTGTTGTAGCCACGATGATCTCTAAAAATCCATCACCCGGAAGTCCTTCTCTGTTCACAAACAACAGGTCCAGTGGGGCACCTTCACTAGTTGGCTTACTCACCAGCTTACTTACCAGCTGTGTCAGGAAGATATCTTCTACCCACTCCAGGAACTTCCTATACTTCTTCCTCTCTGCTGTATTGTATTTTCAGCAGACATCTAGTAAGTTGAAATCCCCCATGAGAACAAGGGCTAGCCATCATGAGATTTCTCCCAGCTGTGAGATTTCTCCCAGCTGCTTATAGAATATTTAGTCTACCTCTTCATTCTGTTTGGGTGGTATCACCCCATTGTGACATCCGCCTTATTAAGAATCCCCTGACTGTTACACATAAACACTCAACCCTATCATCATGATCATCAAGCTCTTGACAATCAAAACACTTAGCACACAGGACAATTCCACCACCTCTCCCTCCTTGTCTATCCCTTCTGAAGAGTTTAGAGACATCCATTGCAGCACTCCAGTAGTGTGAGTTGTCCCACCATGTTTCTGTGACTGCAACTATGTCATAGACTTCCAGCTGCACAATGGCTTCTGGCTCCTCCTGTTGGTTTCCCATGCTGCCTGCATTGATGTAGATGCACTTCAGTTGGGTTATTGATCCCACCACCTTTTTTTTGGAGAAGTCCTAACTCCTACATGATCGTTTTCAGGCACTTCTATGGTTTCTAACACATCAAAAACCCTTGCCTCTTTGCTGCTGCATGAATCTCCATCCCCTACCTTTACAGAGATGGCAGAATAAAGGGTGTGATTAACACACTGTCCCTCAAATTAAGGTTTTTTCCTCATTTCCCTTTCCAAATGACTGTTAGAAAGATAGGTGTGTATTGAGTAAAAAAAGGTCAGCATCTTATTTGTTCCACAGAGTTACATATTGTTAATTTTTAGCATTTTCTCACTGTGGCACTCATCTAAGATCTGAGAAGCTCAAGCCATTTATCAGAGGAAAGCTACAAGTGCAGACCAATTTCAGTCCCCTTTAAAAGATGCAAATCTTAGAGCAAACTGCAGGTGCTAGAGAGAAAGCATTTCTCAGTCTATTACAGTTGAGGCTATGTCAGAACATAAATATAACTCAGTCCTTTCAAGTTACAAATTTCTCACTCTGCTGCAGCTTAAGGAACAAATCTCAGATCAGATCTGTTAGAGCCAGAGGTAAACTATCCCTCAATACACCCCAATTTAAAATGACTCATAACTCACTGTGCAAAGTGTAAGGTTTAAAAAGCCTTTAGCTTTAGTGCAAAAGGCAAAAATGGCAATTTAGAATTGTGGAGTGGGAAACCTATAAGGATTAAATAGAGCAAGGCCAATTTCAATGACCTTGGCAATTGTGACAGTGACAGAAGGCTTTAATTTTTATCAGGAGATGTGATCCCTTCACTGACCATATCAGTTCTGGCTGTTGTCAATGACTTGGGTATTTCAGAGGTCCTCTCTGTGACAGCAGGTTGGTTAAAACACATAGCAGGCCTTGTTCCCAGCCCCTCTCATTGCTAAGCACCCCTCAACGTCATCATGAGACTGAGAAAAGAAAACATTGACTGTTTCAGCTAATTTCCATATAGCTCTTTTCTGAAATACTACAAGATGCTTCACAGGAGCTTTCGTCCCAAGGGTTAGATTTTGTCTCCCATCGAATCTCTCTTCCTCTCAATTCTGTATCTCATGATGAGATCCATCATGGATGAGTATGGCCTACAGGGACAACTGTGCATAAGACAGATATATAGTAACTCCCAGTGCCACTTCAGCATTTACATCCCCCACTTTTTTACTATAAAAATGCAGATAATATTTATGGTAATTTGATTTCTTGTTGAGAAACAGAATCTTCTGCATTTTCTACAGAAAGCTATATGTTGTGAAGTACATTTGAACAGTTTTTAATTGAAAATTAATCTTGATGGTAGACTTTTACAGTGCAGCCCAGGAACAAGAAAAAGCTTATTATGAATTTCTCTCTTGTATCTCTGTGGGTACCAGCCAGAGGAACTCAGCTACTCAGAAGATTTGAAGCTGGTTTTCCCTGCATATCATTGTGGAGTCTGTGCTAGAGTGGTATTTAGTGCAGAGCCTATGTTGTATTTCGGAATCTTGTGCTAAGACATCTGTAACTTTTCTTAAGCACTCCCCAGATATAAAAGCCAGGGCACTATAGACCTAGTATCTCAGTCCAACTGCACAATGACATATCATTTTCCAGTGGAGACAAAATAATCTCATATATTTAGAAAAGGAAAATATTTACATCAGGTCTTGAATTCTCAGGGGACAAAAATACTTTAAAATTCCTTTCATATTTCTTCCTCAATGGCTGTGACTTTAACACATGGATATAAAGATGCATTTCTTAGTGCATTTCAGAAAGTTCTGCTATCAAACTTAATTGAACTAAAAAGTCAAATTTTAACACAACCAAGAACAGAGCTCTCATTCTGTCATTCTCTAAGCAGTGCACACTGGGTAAAAGAGAACCAGTCTGTAGGAAAAAAAGTGCCTTGCTTTTCCTTGCCTCGCCTTATATTTATTTGAATTCTGTTATCTGGTATTGCCTTGCCTTACTTTGCCTATCTTGCCTTGCCTTGCCTTGCCTTATTTGTATTAGAATTGACTTGAATAGAATTGATGTGACTTGACTTGTAGTTCATTATTTTGCCTTGCCTTTCCTTGCCTTGTCTTGCTTCTCCATGCCATGCTTTTTCTAGTCTTGCCTGTCTTTTCTAGCCTTGTCTTGCCTTGAATTACCTTGAATTACCTTGACTTTCCTTGACTTGACTTGACTTGCGTTCACTTGGACTTTATTGCATTGGCCTACATTGCCTTGCCTTACCTTGCCTTGCCTTCCTTGACTTGCCTTCCTAGTCTTCCATGCCTCGTATTTATTTGACTTGTCTTGCCTTGCCTTGCCTTGATTTCAGTTAACTTCGCTTGAAGTGTCTTGTCTTGACTTGCCTTTCCTTGCCTTGTCTTGATTTCACTTGATCTGCCTTACCCTGACTTGCCTTGATATATCTTGACTTGCCTTGACTTGCCTTGACTTGTCTTGACTTGCATTCACTTGGACTTTATTGCATTGGATTACATTGCCTTGCCTTCTCTTGTTTTGATTTCTTTTCACTTGCCTTGAATTGACTTGTCTTGACTTGTTTTTCCTTGCCTTGCTTTGATTTCAACTTACCTTGACCTGACTTGACTGGACTTGACTTGATGTGACTTACTTGACTTGACTCAACTTGACTTTACTTGGACTACTTTGCACTGGAGTTCATTGCCTTGTTGTGCCTTGCCTTGCCTTACTTTGCCTCTTTTCATTAGATAGGACTTGACTTGTAGTTCATTCTTTTGCCTTGCCTTCTCTTGCCTCTCCATGCCAGGCCTTTTCTAGCCTTGCCTGCCTTTCCTTGCTTTGCTTTACCCTGCCTTGCTTTGCTTTGCCCTGTTTTGCCTTGCCTTGCCTGGAATTATCTGGATTTCCATTGACTTCCCTTAACTTGTCTTGACTTGCCTTGCCTTTACTTGTGTTCACTTGGACTTTATTGCTTGGGACTACATGGTCTTGCCTTGCCTTACCTTGCCTTGTCTCGCCTTGCCTCGCCTCGCCTTGTAGGAATTTAACTTTACTTGACTTAAATTGCCTTGTCTTGACTTTTTTTTTGCCTTGTCTTGATTCGGCTTGATCTGCCTTGATTTGACTTACCTTGAGATGCCTTCATTTATCTTGACATGCCTTGCCTTGTCTTGGACTGCATTGCTTTGTCCTTCATTGTCTTGCCTTGCCTGACATTTCCTTCCCTTTACTTTCCTTTCCATGAGTTGTCATGACTTGCCTTGCCTTATCTTTATTTGACTTGAATTGACTTGACTTCACTTGACTTCACTTGAGTTTTGACTTGTGTTGACCTCACTTGATTTCACTTGACTTCCCTTGACTCGTACTTCATTGCCTTGCCTTACCTAACCTTGTCTTGCCTTGCCTTGCCTTTGACTGCATTACATAGGACTTCATGGCCTTGCCTTGCCTTGCCTTGCCACCTTGTCTTACCTTGACTTACCTTGACTTATCTTGACTTATCTTGAATTGACTTGACTGCCCTTGACTTGACTGCCCTTGACTGCCCTTTCTTTCCTTCCCTTGCTTTTCCTTATCTTGTCTTGCTTTATCTTGTTTTGTCTTCCCTTTCCTTTCGTTGCCTTGACTTTTGCCTTGACTTTCTCCACCTTCATCACTGTTTTACATGTGGGAGGGAGCAAAGGTATTCTCCCTAGTTAAAGTTTTGATTTAGAATGATAGCTCAACTGCTAAGGTAAATGTACTTGCAATTATATTAACAGATTCCATTCAGTAAAAGTTATTCACACACTTCTCTTTGCTATCTGCCTCTTTCAGAGAATCTTTCTATGTATGGAAGCTTTTGTCCTTTACACTGAACTTCTCCAGTTATTTTTCAAGACAGCTCCTCTCCATATAACTCATGGGCTTGAAGGACTGACAAACAGTTCTGAATGACTAATATATATGGAAGCCAAAAAGAATCATCCCAGCTCTTAAGACACAGGCAATAAAGGCCTGAAACATTCTATCTTCTCCCCTCAGATGACAATGGGATTGCAGAGTGTGTGGCATGCAGTAGCTGTGATAGCGATTGGTGTTAAAGTCAATCACAGCACTAACAAACCAACAGTATGTGGACCCAGTAGTGTGAGAAAACTGAAGAAATACCCATCACATTTGACATTATGTTTCTGACTCCTGAAATGTATCCATCCAGCTCTCGGTAGCCAAGAATGTGTCAATAGCTTACTTGCTTTCACACTAGGTACCCAAGAACAGCCATCCTCTACCACTCCTCCCTGAACCAGTGCTTGCACACTTCTGCTCACTCTGCTTTACAAAACAGATATTCATGACTACTGGAATGAGCTAAAAATAATAATAAAAATAATAATAATAATTCTCTAGGTAGCTGAAATGCTCTGGGAGAAGCCCACATATATTTCATAGATCTCTCTGCCTCTGCTATTGTCTCTCATTTTTCTTTTCTAGAGGCATCAGCATCTTTCCAAATGCAGGGAACAGTCATAGATATCTTGTAGGTATGATAGCACAACAGCACTGCTCTGCTGCCAGACAAGAACTGTGGTGTTCTGTTCATACCATGCCGATCCTTTTGTCACAGTGTTATCTCTATCCAAAAATACTGAGACATCTATTACGTGGCATTTGCATCTATGTCCCAGATACCAATAATATTGAGACATCTATTACGTGGCATTTGCATCTATGTCCCAGATACCAATTACTGCACTGCTGAGCAGCTAGAAGACATTAATTCCTCCCACCAATCATGAAAATTCTTCCTCCTCTACTCTCTTCTCATTCATTTAGGTGAATAATTTTTGAATACATGGATAAAAAGCAAGCAATTCCTGATTAATGCTGAAAGATGCAAGTCTGTCCCTGAAACACTTATAAACTCCATAGGCTGGAAAAAGAATATCTCTTGGGCCACAATTTGCAGCAGGGAATGGAGGTGTAGTGCTTTAAAGGAATTCATCATGATTATATCAGTTTGTGATGGATAAAAGAATTGAGTCTAGACCAGATCAGTCACATTGCTAAAGTAAATTCCCCTGCCTTCCTGGCAGCACTGTCCTGAATGATTCCATCAATGAGCTGCACTGGCAGTATCTCCACTTTCAGTGAAGATTATAAGTGCACCTTTCTTTCTTCTCAGCTTTTGGAGGACATGTGAGGGAGTGTTGTTTCACAGAATTGAAGAGAGTATCTAGCCTAAATGCCTATGTGCTTTCTTGCCTCTCAAAAGTGTCTCTCAGAATTTCCGTAGCTCTGGATATATCTGAAAACACTCTGAGAAAAAAACATGAGTGCTCCTGTTACCAGAAAGCGGCAAAATAATTTACTCTCTAAGACTTATTTTGAAGTTTTAAAAAGCAGGCATTCTTTATTGCAGTGCTAGGTGCACGGGGGATAGCTCCTCCTACCATGCACAGCCAAAGGACGAAACTAACAAGTATTTATACTATGTTAATATACATATTCATGATATTTCCGAGTAAGGCTTATCATAGTAATGGATTTCCCAGGAACTCATTAGCATATGCTAATGTTTTTGGACATGTTTGTTGGCACCTCCGCATGGTCATCGGGGGTCCTCAGATGAAGGTATCATGTATACCTTATCCTTCAAAGTTGGTTTTGTGATCATCTTGTAATTTTCTCATCCTTGTGCATTTGTTTTTCCAAGGCCAAGCTGATTAAAATGAGATTGTTCCACAGCTTCTTATCTTACAACTAATTGTTTTCTAATTTACAATGGTTTCCCTTTTGTTTGGTTACATCTATTGAGCAATGGTTCTAATTGCTTGAATTGATCTTAATATTTCAATATTCACAGGTATCACTCCCACCTCAGCAGGATATGTTTCAACAACTTAATGGGCCTTTGGACTAGTAATCTCATAGACACTCTGTGCCCTTATGTGGCTCAAAACTAGAAACCAACAAGCTCTACCTGAGTCAGGGAGTGTGATTTGTTGTCTCAGTAATGCCTCTGTGCTGAAAATGGACTACTTTTGGTAAACTCCAAAATCTGTAGTGTTCAGAATACAATAAACCATGGTTTGGCTTGAGGACTGAAACCACTGAAGTGACATGAAGAAGACTGCTGCCAACTTGCCATGGTTAAACAGGGTGTTCTGTAAACTGCTGCACTCTAAGTATCTCTCACTTAAGGGAGTGCTTGTCATTCCTGGCACACTACAAAGCTTAGCCATTGCTGTCCACAGCAGCAAAATACAATTGCTCCAGAAATTAGAGGCTTCCCAAAAGGGACAGATTTTTGAAAACCCGTCTGCCTAGAATGCCATCTTCAATGTTCGCCTCTTGCCTCTCTGCAGCCAGAACTTCCCTTTCCAGTGAGGTGACTGTGATCTCTGATGAGAGACTGTCTTCACAGCTATTTCCCCTGCATTTCTGCCCTAGCAAGCTAGAGACACAGACCCCTGTTCGCAGCCTTTCTAAGGAAGCTGGGAGGCTGGGGCTCATGAAAATAAATGCCAAGAGGCAGACAAGAAGTAATCTACCTTGTGGGAAACAATTGCTTCTGATTGCTATTATCTAATTTGGCTCCTACAGGAAAGAAAGATGACTGTTTGTGTCTTAGCACAATATAGGACCTTGGATACAAAGCACACAAATAGCACTGCACATACTGCTGCTGCTTCAATAGTAAATTCCATTCAGCTCCTGACTTACATGAACTACCTGGCTGAGATAAACTTCAATAACATAATGGCTTCTGGGGACAGTTCACACTTTCCTTTAGTCTCCTAATCTGCTGCTACTTTCCCATGCTGGGCTGCATTGTGAGGGCAATCACTTGATCTGCTGAATTTATAGATGTCTGACCATTTACATTATAAGCCTCTTTAGAAAGATGCTGCAGGCTCTAATCTACCATCAAAGTCAGAAAAGGAAAGCAAAGGTTTTACCATTTTTTAAAAATACTGTCTTTTACCATTCCTATAAGCAAGAGTACAAATAAAATACATTTCCTCTTTGGAGCACTTTGCTACATTTCTATTCATAAAACTGCTATTAATTTATCTGCATCTTTGTAGACCTCTATTTAAAAGAATAGTCAGCTCTTCTGCTTAGTCAAAATACACGTTAAAATAATAATAGTTATACAAGGATTTAAATGTTTCTGTTTATCCCTGAGAAACATTTTTCTTTGGATATTCATAGCTGACTGAAAAACTGAAGTGTGTGAGGATGCTGAGCTTTTACATATACACTCTCTTGCAGCTAAGCAAATATTTCCCACTCAGAAGGTAAAATTGAGAGTTTTATCCAAAGACAAAGCAGGCTGGAAGGAGTTTCACATTCTCTGTCAGCAGCTTGCCCCTCTCCTGCTCTTGCTGTTCATACCTGTGCCAGCTCTGCCAGTGTGGCTGTTTGTGGAACTGTATCAAAGAAGCTCTTGGAAGTGATTCAAGTTAAAAAGACAAAAAACACTTGATATGTTCTGAGCATAGAATAACATGAACTCCAGCCAGTGGCCCAATGGATAAAGCTTGGTTGGATAGACTTAATGGATATATCAATGGTTGTCTTTTGATCAAGTTTTTTTTCTTTGGTTTTTGAACAGAAATACCATCTGCAGACTAAGGAACCCCCCCTTATGTAGGTTTTAAGGAAACTTCTGAGAGAGGTTTCAACCCCTGAAAATCAGTATTTTCCAATGAAAAATTAGCGATAAAAGTGCTAGTGGTAAACGGAGGACGAGGGCAAACGTGGGTCCCCTCCAGAATGAAACATGCAATCTGGTAACCCAGGACATGTAGAAGGCTGAGGTACTCGACGACTTCTTTGCCTCTGTCTTCACTGGCAAGTGCTTGAGCCACACTGCCCAGGTCACAGAAGGCAAAGGCAGGGACTGGGAGAATGAAGAACTGCCCACTGTAGGAGAAGAGCAGGTTTGAGAATATCTAAGGAACCTGAAGGTGCAGAAATACATGGCACCTGATGAGATGCATCCGCAGGTCTTGAGGGAACTGGTGGATGAAGTGGCCAGGCCACTCTCCATCATATTTCAGAAGTCCTGGCAGTCCGGCGAAGTTCCCACTGACTAGAAAAGGGGAAACATAACCCCCATTGTTAAGAAGGGAAAAAGGGAAGACCCAGGGAACTACAGGCCGGTCAGTCTCACTTCTGTGCCTGGCAAGATCATGGAGCAGATCCTCCTGGAGACTATGCTCAGGCACATGGAAAATGATGAGGTGATTGGTGACAGCCAACATGGTTTTACTAAGGGCAAATCATGCCTGACAAATTTGGTGGCCTTCTATGATGGGGTTACAGCGTTGGTGGACAAGGGAAGCCCTAAATCCTACCCTCTCACTGTCAGAATGCCCTGACCTGGCAGACTAGGCAGGCTGCATGGTTTTGAAACTCTCACCTGCACTGGTCAGTACAGGAAGCCAACTGCAGATTTTGGAAATCCAGGACAAAAAGCACAGCCACTACAATGCACTGCTGCAGCATTCATTGACCTGTCTGGATCTAGCCCCTCCTACCCACAGATTTAGTACAAAGTCCCATGCTCTGTTACTGTGGAACAAATGGCAAGTGACTGTAATTGTGATTTCCACAGATACCTAGCACTTTCTTACTCAGAAATATTTTTTACTTCCCAAGCATAGATGCTTGAGATTAGTCTCACTGCTTTTCATAGTCTGTTCCATATTTTAGAAAAGGCCATATCTCACTAGTAATCTCTGTGAGCCTTAGAGCAGGATCTGCAGCGTGATTGCAATCTTGCAGGAGGGAAGCAAGGGGAAATAAGACTGAAGTTCACACAAGTAGCTGCCACTACATTAAGATCATGTGATATGACATTGAATTTTGTACCTCCCAATAATTTCATCCGTTGCTTTCTATTTCATGATAGGAATATCAGACTTCAAATGTAATTTTTCACTGCAGCTTTCTTTCATTTTTCCCCTCTCAGCTACAAAATACAAAACCATAAAAGCCTTAGATAAAGTTATTTTCTTCTTCTATTTCTATTATTAAGCATTTATTCCAGGACTAACACTTAAAAAAGTATGACGTGAACAGTAAGAGGTTGACAATTTAGTCTCCTTCACTGTTCTGGGGATATGTGGGCACTTTGAGAAGTGGGCAGGTAGCAGTGCAGAGGTGTGTTATTCTGGGATCACAGGACAAATGATCTCTGGCTCTCAGGTAGATGTTCATTGCATGTTCAGCCCAGGTTCTGCCCAGAAACAGAGACAATGGTAATTTCATTGTCCTGAGCATAGTGCCTAAGTCATTCCTTGCAGAGATAGAAGATCCACTAGCAAGAGAAACAACTTTGGCACTGGGTTTAGCAGAACAGTTCGATTTTGCACTGAAAGGTATTTTAAGTGATCATAGAGTCACTCATGGCTGAAAGCTGTTCTTTACTGTCACCCAGGCTGGACAGTTCTGGTGTGCGGTCCTCTAAGTTGCATAGTAGGACTTTCTCCTAAGGAGACACATTCCCTGCCTGCTTAGCTACAAAGGTCTTACAGGAACAGTCATGCTGTAGTACTAGAAAGGGTTATTTTACAACACAGTCAATGAGCTCTCACTCAAAGAGAAACATAGGCTGTTTGACAGCGTATATAAACCCTATGAGCCATGATGTAATCTCTACTATGAGAAGATATAATATGCACCAAATCTTAACCCATATCTCCCTAGGGTAGCTTACTAATGCTGCCATCTCTGTCTCCATAGTGGTGGAAAAACTGCCCACGAGTAGCTTATCTTCCACTATAAACTGTCTGAAAATACAGACACCATGTAAATATAAACAGTCCTAGGGAGTAGGTTTCCTCATCTGCAAGTGAAAAATTATCTGCTTCCTCATCCCACATAATAATGGTATTACAATCCATGTAAAAAAATGGCTTTTCTTTGGATATCTATAAAGAGCTGAGTTAGTGTGAAACAGTTGATTCATTTTTGCCATTTACTATAGTGTTCTCCCCACTGTCTTCATGATCTGTACATGTTGTGTCGAGTTGTCTAGATCTTGCTCAACTTCAGCCCTCATCCATGCTTGAGGGTTTGGCAGTTTTAGAGACTTTGAAGGCTAATAGTACAGTTTAGTTACAAGACTGCTCTTCCCACTTCCTTTGGTGGACTTTCCAAATAATGGACAACCATCTAATAATGGACAGCACTACCTGGAGTTTGTATTTCCATTGTCTCTCCAGGACCTGTGCAGAGGTGGTAAACTCAGTTCTGTCATGTTTCACCCCCTCTCCTGAGTTGGCTTCCAGTGGAACAAGCTATAAAATAAAATAGTTGCTTTCCTCAGTAAGATTTTTTCCAAAGAATTTAAAAAATTGATCAAACCCTGGCCTTATTTTACTATACTAAAATATGAAGACTAAGGAGCTAGACAAATCAAGAAATCACTTTTCATTCCCTTGTTGTTATGCAATCCATTTGTGCACCAAAGTGATTTCCAGATTTTTTTATTGGTTAAAGAATAAATAAATAATTCTTTTTGTGCTTTCTAGAACCATAGGTAAATATTAAACTGCAGAGAGTGTTTTTCAGTTAAGAGCAAACATAGCTGGTCAGTGCTCCAAACAGCATAAGTATATATCAAAGATAGATTTAGTATTAATTTGGTGCAGAGCTTTGCACTGTGTGCCATGTTAAACTGCTAGTTTCAATTTATTTCTTCATTTCAGGGTAAGTTCTAACCCTAAGTTATTGTCATTTGATAAGAGAATGTAATTTTATAAGACATAATTTGTGCTGCCAGAGAAAATATTTGGTGAGTACTATGTAAGCAGAATAAATATCTGAAATCATAAAAAAAAAATGGCCTACTGGACCTCCTGAAATTACTACAAATACTTCTAGAAATCAAAACATCAAACAAAACTTGAGAAAGAAATAAATATTTTATTAAGAATACTCTTTCCTTTTTGTATGCTAAATAACATCAGCAAGCTGGGTATGGTGGGTAGGATACATATCTATCCAGCTGTATATATATTCTAAGTTTATAAAGATGATAATGAGAGATTTTACTGGGTATTGCTGCTTCTTTGCTGTTGTGGTTTAATCCCAGTTGGCAACTAAGCACCACACAGCCACTTGCTCACTCCCCCCTGGCGGGATGGAGGAGACAATCAGAAGAATAAAAGTAAGAAAACTCGTGGGTTGAAATAAAGACTGTTTAATAGGTAAAGCAAAAGACGCTCATGCAAACAAAGCAAGACAAGGAATTCATTCACTGCTCTCAATTGGCAGGCAGGTGTTCAGCCATCTCCAGGAAAGCAGGGCTCCATCATGTGTAACTGTTACTTAGGAAGACAAACACCATCACTCCAAATGTCTCTCTCTCTTCCTTCTTCTTCCCCTAGTTTTATATACTAAGCATGATGTCATATGGTATGGAATATCCCTTTGGTCAGTTGGGGTCAGCTGTCCCAGCTGTGTTCCTTCCCAACATCCTGTGCACTCCCAGCCTACTCGCTGGCAGGGTGGTGTGAGAAGCAGAAAAGGCCTTGACTTTGTGTAAGCAGTGCTCAGCAGTAACTAAAAAATCCCCCTAGTATCAACATTGTTTTCAGCACAAATCCAAAACATAGCCTCATACTAGCTACTAGGAATAAAATAAACTCTATCCCAGACAAAATCAGCACATTTGCCTTTATAAGTAAATTTCTTCTTTGGCAAGGTAACTGGCCTCATGAATAAGGAAGTAAGTAGTAGAGATGATACTTAGGTTTCTGTATGGCTTTTGATACTGTTCCACATGACACTCTCATAAGCAAGCTAAGGAAATATGCTCTACATGTAAATACTGTCAGGCAGGTACAGAAATTTTGAGATTGGGTACCAGTCTTTCGCTGTCATGCTGGATAGATATCAGAAGTCTCTACCATGGGTTTTATATATTAATTATTTTCATTGTTAATGGGACAGAGAGAGTATTAATTAAGTTTTGAGAAGACACTAAACTGAGAGGAGCTGTAAATCATTTGGAGGATATATTCAGAATGGAGTGTGAGGGGTTCTTTCAAAATCATCTCCGTAAAACTGAAGAGTCAGATAGGGAAGGCAAGTACACAAGACCAGGGAAGAGATGACAATTCAGCAGAATAGTATCCAAAATGTGAACTACCTGCAAAACAAGTATTTTGAAGCTATTACAGAAAAAAAGAAAAAAAAAATCATACCGAGAGCAAAAGACTGTCTTCATAAGGCACAGAATGTAACTCTGCTTTCCTCAGTGCTGGGGGGCCACTAGGCACCCATTTAAAGCATTATACAACTTGTGAGCACTTCTGATGAGGGACATCTACCTTTGCCTGACACACACACCCACACACCACATTGACTAGCATTCTATAAGGTGAGAATCAGGCCCTTGGGAAGATGCCCAGCACTTGCAGGTTTGTTTCAGTTGGGTGGACAGTTTCGCACATCCTGCTATGTAGAGTTATAAGAATTCTGAAAGTGCTTAAAATATGCAATGTGGGTGGAAGTGGCTGGGCCTTTAGAGGCTGAAAGGGAGAGACCTAACAGTTTTCCAGAGCATTAATGGCAATATAATTGCCATTAATTAATAATTGATTACTTATTTTGCAAGCTCCCTGAGGAAAGGAAATGATAAACTGTCCCTATTCCTTACCATTCTGTAGGCCCCCAGTTATGACCATTTTTGGAGGAAAGGTGCTAGGCTCTGCTCTGAGCCTATTCAGTCACTATTATGTTATGCTGTTCCTCTGGCCTTCTGAAGGAATATCAGGTTGTTTTCCCAGACCCATATGTGCAAACCCTGGGCACAAGCCCTTTGTCTTCATGCTCCCTGAGCACCAGGTACCTAGCAGCACTGTACCAGGCAGGGTCATACACAACTGTTAAGGAAAGAAAGGGAAGCTCCTGTCTGTATACAGTGTGGAATTCACACATTCTTTTAATAACTCTTCCAGTCAGATTCCACTTGCTATAGCCTAAAACAAAGCAGAAGAAAACAATGTGAAAGAAGAGTGACCTGAGCTTTGAAACCCTTTCCTGGCATAAATCCATAGCTGAACACAAGAAGCACAGAGCTTGTACCAATGTGATGGGTACTCATATTTCATACACCTAGCAAATGACAGAAAACAACTGTGAAACAATGTCAGGAGAAGAGCATAAAAATGTATTTAAATGATTACTATATCATGTTCATGTAGCTGGTTGAATCTCCTGTTGGTTAAGCAATTGTCCATAAATACTAAATTAGATCTCTCCAAGATATTTGTAACTCACTTTTAGAAATTAATCTGAATAAGAACTGTTACCATGATATCATTTGCTAACTTTACTAACAGAGATAGTGTAGCTCTTTCTAGATATACTGGAACAACCCTTCCCAAATGCCTTCCTCTTTATTCCTAGGGTAGCAATGTGCCCCTGAAGTGCCCTGACATTTGCTGTCATACTGCCTCACATGTCCTGGCTTTTTCTTTTTTTATGTCCAGAACTGAGAGCCCCTGCTTCCTTGAATTTTTCTATAATGTAACAGTAGTAGCCTCAGACTATCGAATCAACATGAAAATGAACATTAACATTTCTGAAATGTGTTTTGAGTTCATCTTGGTATTTATGCAGACAAAGTGCATTTAGCAAGAAAGGATTGCAATATGGGCTCAGCAGGACTAAAGGCAAATTTTAAACTCCCTTATAGGCATGGTGAGGTTATTAGATTTCACTTTGGAAGAGAAAACATCTCATGGGAACCCTGCATGCTACCATCCTGGAATGCAACTGGATGTTACAGGGAACAACATCACTGCCTTACCCATCACCCTACCCATAAAGATATTGGAAAAGAAGGAGGCAACTCAGACATAGATTTAGACTGAACCAAGGGGTTCATTTGCAGCACTGCTCTCTGGGAACTCTTTCCTGACTGGTTGCAAAAGGCACTCAGCGTCTCCCTCTTGACCTTTGAAGCCACTGGAAGAGCAGCTCTTGCCCACAGTCTGTACTTTCCTAGCTCAACACTTCCCAACTCAACCTAAAGCAGAGGCAAAAGTAATGTTTCTGTATGTCTAAACACCCCATAAGGAGTCTCTTATGCTGCAGATCTTATGAAGGTAGCACTGGTTTGTTCAGCATCCTAGATGGCTTCAGCCATTTGCTTCCCTGTAGCTCTGCTCTTCATTTTGGCTGTCTGTATATAACTCCCTGTTTCAGCACACAAGCTGATGTGTATCCTGGTCAGAGCAACTCAATTCTCCCACACATTGTACACAAAGCCTGGATGCTTGCACAGAACTCTGGATGTCATAATGGCATCAAAATGTTTTACTGGGACTCAGAGCCCCTACTTCCCAATAAGAATAATAATGCATCAGTGTCTGCCATCTCTAATGCATCACTTGCTGATTGGGATGGCACGTGTCTGTGTAGTGCTGAGTTCAGTGACTGGATGTGGAGGTCAGTAGCTAAATGTACTGGTAAGAAGTGCAAAATTACGTGGTTTCCTCATGCAACTGCTAAGTGTATCCAATATCCTCGCATTTTTCTGAAAGTCAATAGCACCCAGTTCTAAAATACTTGCTTCAGTCTATCTAACTTATTGCATAGAAAGCAAGGTGTTTATGTTCTCTGCACTGACCAGAATAGCATAGGTGAACAATAAATGCTGTAGCATTGTGTGCTGTTCCTGATAATGTTACCTCCAAAGATTTTAATAATCCACATCATTACAGAGAAATTACCCTCTGCCTAGGTAAGAACAACAGATGCTTGCCCTGCTAACATTGGACTGCCATCATTTACACATTAATTGAGAAAAGTTTTAAGGCTTTCTGGACTATTTTAGTCATGCTGGTATAGCCGTTTTATTTGTTCAAGCTATTAATTTTTAATTTATTTCTGGTTTTGTGGTTAAGAGTGCCAGCCACTCAAATTTCACACACTACAACAGAAATGCTGTCTTCACTTGGTAAAGGATATATAGAAAGGCATGTGACTTCTCTTCATATGGCAGAACTGGTTTGTACTGGTGCTAGGAACACTGGACAATATGCTCCAGAAAGTCTGCTCTCAGAGAGGCAGAGTGGAGGAAAGCAATCCATACTCATTCTGCATTTTCTAACCATTCTTTCTGGCCTGTAGGAATCAAGGAAGATATAGGTTGAGCAACCCTTGGGACTTGACAGGGAAAACCTTAACCAGGCCAGAAGTCCTTAAGGACTTCTGTGGACAACAGCTTGAGGGTTACCTCTTCCTTTTCAAGGGGGAGGAGGGAAAGGGAAAGATTTTCTTCATGCTCAATTCAATGGCACCAGCTACAGGAGAAACAATATGGGACAGCTGCCCTCTTTACTCCTCTTATGTCATATTTAATCCTTTCACTAGCCTCAACTGTCTCTTGATACATCCCTTTCCCAGTCTCTGATTCTGTCAAGTATTTTTCACCCTCCTTGCCCATGTCAGGGTTCCCCCTCCAAGTCCAATGTCTGGCTTGTCTAATTTAATCACCTCTTTGCTATTCTCAAAATATTTCATCTCCTCCTCCCATATATTCACAGGCTCCAAGCCACAAAGTCAACTCTCTAACATCAGCTCCAAGACTTTTCGACCATGCTACTTCATGTCCATCTTCTCTCCCATAACCTCCCCTTGTCTCAGAAAGAGCTGCTGCTTTTTTCCCATGTGATATGTCCCACTGCCTTTGCCCATGTTTGGTCAAAAGTGCTTGGGGGAAGGCATTGTTATTTTTCTCCCACACAATTTTTGTCCTCAAATGAAATAAGGATTTTCTTTTCATCTTTTATTTATCCATAGACAATATGGAAGATCTGTACAAAACCTGAAATATCAAAATATTTATCTTGATTGCCCAACTGTTTTAATTTGTACTGGAGCGGTGCCTCCTAGGAGTTACAGTTGAAGGGCATGATGCTATCATTCTTACTCTGTGTGACTGAACAATAAAATTTATTATACTTTTTCCATGGCACAGCAAACCTTATTGGAAGGGCCAATGGCCAACTTTTCTAAACACTGTGCTGTTCACTCATTAGCTCTTACAGCTGTAGCCTCCTTAGGACATCCCTTGGAAGACCACCAGAACAAGAAGACATGGGTAAGAACATGGTGTTCAACATCTCTAACATGTATGACTGCATATCTTCCTACTGTGGAAACCAAAAGAAGGTCAGGACCTCAGTTAGTTAAGCAGAACAAGTTATACCATATACACACCATATATACCATAGTTTGGAATAAGTATTCCTCTCTCTCCACCCAGTCTGTCCCTTCACACAACAAATCTCTCAGAGAACTTTTAGAAACAAAAAGGTGTGGGTTTAGTTTTAATATGCACAGGAGATCAATTAATGTATTTCACATGCAAATATGACAGCAATGATCCTGATTCAGAATGCTTGTTATTTCTGGAGTTGGCATATGCTTCTCTCTAACAGCAAGCATAACGATTGCAAAAAATTGGCTCCTAATGCCATGTAATGAACTTTGGTTTGTGTTAATTTGGGTAGTATTTAGCAATTTCATGTTAATTTTTTTAATTGGTTTTGTAAGACACCATATGTGAGTTCAGCTTCAGGTCTGTGTTTTTAGCAATGCTAAGAACACAGTCTACCCTATAAATACAGCTTTTGTTGCAAAACCGTGTATCATTAATAAAAATGCAGAAGTGCAAGACACTGCTTTTTTATTTATTTATTTTCCTCATTCTGCTTTTTGGGGAATACTTCATCACTCTTTAACAGAAAAAGATATTTCTTTTTATGAACTAGGAGTTTGAAAGACATCTATGACAAGGACTATAATTTTGGACCCACTGCAACCTTCGGCCTGCAAAAAAACTCAAACAAAGTGCCTAAGGAGTCAACAGAAAGACCCTCACTGACTCTACTAGGATTAAAAAGAAGTTCCTAATGTATTAACAACATTACTGCAACTTTGCAAACAGCTATCTGCAAGGAGATACCTGGAGTCCATGTGAAGCTCTTGCATGATGTTTTCAGCCGTATGTGCATGAAAGGTCTCTCCTTACATTAGAAAGAACTTGGACTGTTTTG
The DNA here is from genome assembly GCA_013400195.1 of Aramus guarauna. NCBI lineage: Eukaryota > Metazoa > Chordata > Aves > Gruiformes > Aramidae > Aramus > Aramus guarauna. The sequence goes on along the minus strand of VXBL01004641.1, from coordinate 4,915 downwards.
AGTGAAATATATGAACTTCCTCCCACCTTCACTGGGGAGGGAGGACACCCTTGAGTGGGCTACCAGTACCCCAGTATCTCATTCATATATTTAGTTGCTTTTAGATAAGGACAGTGACAGATACTGCAGTATTGGATAGAAGTGGACTTCAAACTACCTGGGGCAGGATAATTATTGTTTGGTGTTTGTATGGCATCTCATACAAAAGAGAGCTCTTAGTACAAAACTGGCACTCCTAGACAAATCATGAATTATGTTAATATGAATTATGTTAATATCATGACTGCAGAATATCCAGCTCTTGGACAACTTCTGAGAAGAATGGGAGAGAAAAAAATAGTAATTTTTACTTTCTACACATGATTTGATTTTATTTAGTACTGAATTTATGTACTGGATTCTTCTAGATTCTCTAAACAAGCACAGCATCTATGCACATGCTTAATTTAACAGTCAAAGGGACTTTTCATATGCTTAAAATTAAGCATGACTTTTTATACACTGCCAAGTGGGGATAAAATTACATGCCTCAGTGCTTTCCTGGATTGGATTATTAATCAGAGATCTAGTGCCCAGGAGTAAGTTTTTCTTGATTAAAATCTAATTCTCAATGCTATCAACACTTTACATAATAAAATCAGTAAATTATGTAGGACTTAAAGTTCAGCTGAAAATTTAAAAAAGGCTCCTGCCTCTCCATGATAAAACTAACTCATTAAAAAGCATAATTTGGAATTCTAATTGTTTGGCCTACCCTATTCTGATGCTTTTCCCTCTCTTCATATAATCAACTTTCCTGGGATTCCCATGAAGATAACTCATGAGTAGCAGGGGAACTCCCTAATATCATATGAAGCAGTTAGATAATTAGGTCAGATATAAATAGTTACAAAGATGGTAATGTGAACATGGCATTGTGAGTACAAATTATACTTTCTCATCACTGTAAAATGGGACTTTAATGGAAGATTATATAGGCCCATCCGTCAAATCCTTGTCCAAATAATAGGAGAGAACTGATTAGAAAGGTCATATGAAGCTGTCAGTCATTTAATAGCGCTTTTCTTCCAGTTAATTCCAGATTAGGTAAGTGGTTTGCTTACACAAATCTTTGAGGATACATTCTCTTAAAGCTGAGCCACTCTTCTATGTTGTTTTTGTTTGCTAAAATGAAGGAAAAGGATGTACTTTTGGCAGTTGTTCATCTCTCTGGCATACAAGTTCAATGCACAATAAACTAATAGTAACAGATTTGTTTCCCCTGAATATTTTTACAGCCTGTTTCTGTTACTGCTGTTTCTTTCACCTTGCTGATGCAGTTTCAAATGGCCATCAGATGCCTTGGTTCAGAGCAGGTTTAGATGCTGTATGAAGTGTATTAGGAAGAGAGGAGTGTTTTATAGTAAGACTTAGCAGGAACCATTACTGAGACACAACTGAGTGACAGAAGAATTGCCTTACAATATAAATTTAAATTACCAAATACTCATGCTTTTTGGTCATGACACTCCACCTTTTCCTGCAGACCAATTCTTTTGTTCCTGTCACTGTGCAATTCCCTCTTTACTTTTCCACCTATGGTCAATAAGAATAGATGGGGAGAGATACAGTCTTAGATTCTCACATTGTCTCTCATTTTCTATCATGCACCACTGTCCTCTGAACCCTGAACTGCAAACATGCACACTACTTATGGAAGACACCATAATACCACCGGTTCTCCTTTGTATGAACAGCTCATGCAGATGATGTGAATAGTTTTTCTGCAGCTGCAATGCAAAAGCTGCCCTGCTGCTTCTGTAGACACACAGATTTTCCTCCTTGCAAACATCTCTGAGGGCTGGTTGCATGTGCTAAGGCATAGGGTCCTCAAGAACAGTCCCTTTCTGAACTGTTTTGGTTTTTTGGGGTTTTTTTTGTTTGTTTGTTTGGTTGGTTGGTTTTGTTTTTTTTTTTATTTTATTTTCTTTTTCTCAGTGTCCTTCTGTATGTTGCAGTCATGTTTACTCCCTTTTCTGTTGACACGAAAGGTGAATTTTTCAGTGGAGCAGTATACAGGGATGTCAGATAATCACTAACATGTTCATGTAACACTGCTGAAGGAAAACAGACAGTACTACATCTTCTTGTGCACTGACTCTTCCCAGTTCAGGAAATGAAGGGTGAGACTTGGATGGCCATTGGCACCATGGGAGAGTGGCTTATCAAGGGTGGTACAATACTTGCCATCCTTTCTCCCACAGGTGAAGGTACAGTCCAGGTAAAATATCTCTGCTTCACTCATCTTGCACAGCTCTAGCCTGAAAATTTGGGTAGACAAGTGCCAAAGAGACTCCACTTAAGAACCGTGCATGTCTGGGATATCAGTCATGCCATTTGAAGACAAAAAAGTTCCTTATGATTATCCAATCTTATTTCAAGGCAGAGTCACATTACTCTTGCATCAAGCATCTTTTGTGCTGGTGTCAATCCTGCCTTCCAGAAAGGCATTGCTGAAGATGATGAACACAAAACTTCCTTCAGGAATTTGTTCCTCATTCTTCTAGTTTAGCCCCAGTCAGCAGCTAAGCACCATGTGGCCACTCACTCACACACCACACCCAGGCCCCCCTTTCCCCACACTCCCAGTGAGATGGGAAGGAGAATCCAAAGAAAAAGGTAAAATTTGTGGGTTGGTATAAGGACAGTTATTGGGACAGCAAAGGAAGAGGAAAATAACAACAGCAGTACTTATAAAGGAATATACAAAGTGGGTGATATACAATGCAATTTGCTCACCCAATGGGCACACAGCCCATCCCTGAGCCACCACTCCTCTCCGGTCAGCCCCCCTTACATGCTGAGCATGACGTCATATGATATGGAATACCCCCTTGGTTAGTTTGGGTCACCTGTCCTGGCTGTCTCCCCTTCAATATTCTTGTGAAAATTAACTCTATCCTGGGCAAAATCCAGGACACTCATCCTCCTCAATCATCCTTCCTGTCATAAACATGCTTTTTTATTTATCAGCTGAACTTTGTCTTTCGTTCCTGAACTGAGGTTCTTGCTATGCCTTTCCCCTGAAGATAAAGAGTTCTTAAGTTTCTAATATTTTTCTTTATTAGGTGGCAACTCAATCACCTTTTCCCACCAAACTTAATTTCAAGTAGATGTTGGGATTTTAGAAAAATGGAGCATTCCTATTCCACCATCCTTTAGGAATAAAAAACTGATGTATATTAGTTGTATACAGTTTTAACAGATACTAGCCCTGTTCCTTTCCACATGAAAGAAGTCTTGGTATGATCTGGAGGAATTCATGAATGCATTTCACTGCATATGTAACTGCCGTTTTACCTTTTTATAACAATGGCCCAGTAGGAGAAGAATCTCATTCCCTATTGATCTTTATTTAGTATCAACCCTACATTGAAAAATGCAGGAGAATCATCCTAAAATTGCATTTTTCAACAGTTTCAGATTTCATACTTTAATTTAGCATAAGGGAAGAGTCATCCTTTTTAAAATGACCATTAAGACATCTGTAAACAAGATTTTTTATCCCCCC
>VXBL01004639.1:44332-57805 GCA_013400195.1 Aramus guarauna | reverse complement strand
TCTGCCTACGCGCTGAGCGTCCGTGTCCTGCCTGTGCCCTCTGCTTTAGGTGAGCTACATGGAGATATACTGCGAGCGCGTGAGGGACCTCCTGAACCCCAAGAACAAGGGGAACCTGCGGGTGAGGGAGCATCCCCTTATGGGCCCCTACGTTGAGGACCTTTCCAAGCTGGCTGTGACCTCCTACAATGACATCCAGGACCTCATGGACTCTGGAAACAAGGCCCGGTGAGTTGGGGAAGCGGGAGACGGCCAGAATTTGGAGCCCTTGCAGACATCTCCAGAAGGTCCTGCTTAACTTTCTTGCTTTGCTGGTCTGACTGTTCTGGAGGGGGCAGTCCCCTCCTGCCTGAGTGTTGGGTACCCTCCCACTGATTTTCCCCTTACCTCCTTCCTGCTCTCAAAATGCCCTGGAGCCAGCAGGAGAAAGCCTGGACTTTTGCACAACTGCTCCCAGAGTCCTCTCCTGTCCTCCAGACTTGCCTTCCCATCATGTACCCTGTCCTGCAATGAGCCCTGGCCCCAGCACCGACTGCTCCGATGTCCTCTGCAGAATGTCACACCTCCCTGTCCTCCTCTCCCCACAGCACAGTGGCTGCCACCAACATGAACGAGACCAGCAGCCGCTCCCACGCTGTGTTCAACATCATCTTCACGCAGAAGCGGCACGATGCCGAGACGGACATCACCACTGAGAAGGTGAGAGCGGAGCCTGGGGAACGCGGGGCGGGGGGAACGCGCACGGACCCGGGAAGGGCTTCGCGTGCTATCGACAGCGCTTGGGATTAGATGGCGCGGCCTGACGGAGGGTTGAAACAGGACGGAGATGAGTCCCGGGCACGTGCTGGGCTCACCGTGCCTCGGGGGACTGGCCCCTGGACAGGATATTTGGCAGCTGGTGCCCTCCAGCCCTGCCTGCAAGGATGCTAGCCCTCCTCCCGGCCAAATCCTGGCAAGGATGACCCCGCAGAGCCCACCTCTGCCCTCAGAGCGATGTCGCCTTGCGGGAGCTCTTTGCTCCCTCCTCGGCTCCGTGTGGGGGCCGGGTTTGCTGCGCCTGCCGGGGCTGACGGCCTCGTCTCTGCCTGCAGGTCAGCAAAATCAGCTTGGTGGACCTGGCGGGGAGCGAGCGAGCCGACTCCACTGGCGCGAAAGGCACGAGACTAAAGGTGAGAGCTGGCCTGAGGTCCCCGTCTGCCGGCGGGTACGTCGCCTCCTGCCCCTCGTCCCCAGCCGCGACATCACCTTCCCTTGCCTGCTTCCCTGTCCACCACGCTGCCAAAATCCTCGATGGGGTTTTGTTTAAAAGTTGCCCGGTGCCCGTTCCACTGGGGTCTCTGGGTCCCAGCTGGGAGGTGCTGGTTAACCAGTGAGACCGGCTGCTTTTTGCCCACCCCGTACGCTGTGACTTCCCCATCCTGCTGGTGCACCGGGCTTTAGCGCCGCTCTGAAATGGGGCCTGAGCACCTTGCCTGAGCATCCTCTCTCCACCAGGAAGGAGCAAACATCAACAAGTCCTTGACCACGCTGGGGAAAGTCATCTCCGCCCTGGCCGAAATGGTGGGTAGCTGGAGCGCAGAGAAGCGGCGGCGCTGCGGGGGGAACGGGCTCGGCTCCGAGGGATGGAGCGTCCCGGCTCCAGGGGATGGGCGGATACACCCCGAGCTGTCCCCGGGGCTGGTGGGGCTGCTGCCTCCCTGTAGTCACTGCTGTCTGCCTGGGGGGACGGGGAGCTGTGGTGGGCGCTGGGGAGGGGGGCACCTCACTTAAATAGTCTCTCTGCTTTCTTTGCAGGATTCAGGGCCGAACAAGGTGGGTGCCCCGGCGGGGCTGGGGAAGGAGGGGTGGGTTTTCAGCACAGGGGGTTGGGAGTGGGTCGCAGGGTGGTTTGGGGGTGCGGCTCTGCCCGCGCCCAAGCCACGCTTCTCCCGGGGGCTGGCAGAGTCCTCCGCATCCTCGTCACCCCGCTCACCCTGCGGCTCTTGGGACCCCGTGTTAAACACCCGGTCCGGCCCAGGCAGGGCATTGGCATTTCCCAGGCAGCACCTGTGGAGCTGAGCGGAGCTTCCCGAGGTCGTGGTGGCCGGGCAGAGCCGTCCTCCTCCAAATCCCCGTGGCTGGGGACTGGTTGTCACGTTCCCTTTGAAGTGAGCAGGCAGCCTGACAGCCCTTCCCTCCACTCTCCGTCCCCCAGAACAAAAAGAAGAAGAAGACAGATTTTATCCCCTACCGGGACTCGGTGCTGACCTGGCTGCTGCGGGAGAACCTGGGTGAGGACACGGGTGGGAGAGATGGGCTCGGTGGCGGGCACGGCCGCTGAGCAGAGGGTGACAACCGGCGCGGGGACCAGCGTCTCCCTGATGCAAGTGTGTCTCTCCGGGCAGGGGGCAACTCCAGGACGGCCATGGTTGCTGCTCTCAGTCCCGCTGACATCAACTACGATGAGACCCTCAGCACCCTCAGGTAGGAAGAAGTGCCCTCGTCCCCCCCGCAGTGGGTGCGGGCAGGGGGGGAAGTCTCTGACACCCCGGCACTGCCACATGCTCTCCTCACCTCTGTGGCAAACCTGGCCGTGGGGGTGCTGTGGGGGGACCCTGTGACCTCAGACAAGAGGCCAAAGGATTGTCCCGGCGCTGGGATCCTCCAAAGGATTGTTTGCTGGAGGGGCTCGCTGGCACTGGTTTGCCCCCCCCACCCTCCACCGCTGCTCAGGGCTCTGCCCTTCCCTAGGTACGCCGACCGTGCCAAGCAGATCCGCTGCAACGCCGTCATCAATGAGGACCCCAACAACAAGCTCATCCGGGAGCTGAAGGATGAGGTGGCACGCCTGCGCGACCTTCTCTATGCCCAGGGCCTTGGGGACATCATTGACAGTAGGTACCGCCCGGTGCTCCCCAGCGGCGGCTCCGGGCTGGAGTCCCCGCTGCCCGTCAGGATGCCAGCCCCACGGTTGCCCGGCATCCCGCTCTGCCGGCCGCGCGGCAGCATCGTGCTGCCAAAGCGTGGCTGGGACGCCTCCGGCGAGCCCCTGCGCGTGCGTTGGGAACCCTCGGCCCGCTCCTGTAAGCGGGAGGAGCTGCCTCACGCCCAGCAGACCTCCCCTTCTCCCCCTCTGCCACCCGTCTTCAGCATCCTGCGCTCGGCAGAGGTGCCAGGAAGATGTTCCCGGGGCTGTGCCCGCCCACGGCCTCTCCTCCGTGTGCTGTTGGAAATCCTGCTGAGATGAACCCACTCTTGTTCTGTTCTCTCTGTCTTACCCCCGCTCCCTGCCCTCTCTCTCTCTCTTAGCCCATCCTGCTGCGGGAGGATCCAAATGTGTGTATTCCCCGTCACTGGTACTCTCTGTTGCTTCATGGCTTGGGGGGGTGCAGGCTGCACCCAGGGGCACCCGTGCAGCATGGGGAGGGGCTCTGGCAGCCGGCCCCAGCTGACGGAGGGACGCTTGCCCGTAGGCCGGGGAGCTGGCAAAGGGGACAGAGGCAGTAGCAGTTAGCGCCTGGGCTCGGGATGGCGCTTGGAGGGACTGGGGTTCTCCCCATCCGCCGTGCCGCGAGCCTGATCCCCGCAGGGCCTCCTTCCTCCATGCTGTCACGATGTTTCCTGGTGCTGCCGCTGCCGCTGCTTCTGCTGGCGCCGGGGTTCGTCGGGACTGGAGCCCAGCACGGCGCTTGGGCAGGGGCTGGCGCGGTGCTCTCCCTGACGGAGGGGTGCGTGGTGATGGCCGGGGCGGGGGGTGGGTTTTACCCACGGATGAGCGCTGTCGCCCCGTCCCGCCCTGGGCCAGGCGGTGCAGCCGGGCTGTGGCAGGCCTGCTGGGGAGACGGGCACCCGGCCTGTCCCCTCCTGGCTCAGCTCCGCCGGACGCGGGCTGGTGGAGACGGGTGGCTGCACCTGCTGGCCTGCGCCATGCCTGCCTCTGGCCCAGCGCGCCGAGCTCCCGCGACTTCTTGGGGCTGGAGGAGCATCTCTGATGGCTGGGTTCCTTCGCCGCGGGGCCTGGTGGCAGCGGATGCTCGGGGTGCGGGCAGGCCTGTTACCGGCGGGTTGTCGCCCTGCCCTCACTTTGCTCTCCCTCTGCCTGCCCGGCCAAGGTGCTGCTCCAGCGGGTCGGGGGCTTGGGCTCTCCCAGTGAGGACGTCTTTGAGGACATCTCCGACCCCTTTGCAGGGCGGAGGGCCAGCTCCTCCCCTTCCCTTCTCGTTCTCTGCCCCCAGATCCAGCTCATCTGGGGCAGCCGGGAAGGGAAGACCACCCGGGTTGTGTCGGTGGGCGAGGATGACGGGGATAGCGTCTTGGGGTTGATCCCAGACCTGATGGCCGCAGGATCTGGCATCCCTGGGAGCCCAGGGAGGCTCCAGGGCTATTCCCGCAGCTGCTTCCCGAAATAGCCCCACACTCCCGGGGAGCTGCCTGGGCTGGGGGAGAGATGCGCGTGCCCTTGCCCTGCTGCTGCCTGTGCCGCTGCGCTGTCGCCTGTGCCTTTTCCTTGTAATTCCTGGCTTTCTTCTCGCTGTACTTGGCCACTTTTTTTTTTTTTCCCAACAGCTTTTCTTGTCTCTATCTTTCTCTTTCTCTCTCTCTTCCTGTCCATGTGTCTTTCCCTGGCCCATCCCTCCTTCCTCGCCCGTAGATGTGTCCGACTTTGAGAACAATAATGATGCTAGAGGGACAGAGCTGAGTCACCGCCATGACAATCTCTCCACAGTGACCAACGCCATCGCCGGGATCAGCCCCTCTTCCTCCCTGTCGGCCTTGTCCAGCCGTGCTGCCTCTGTCGCCAGCCTCCACGAGCGCATCATGTTTGCTCCGGGCAGCGAAGAGGCAATCGAAAGGCTGAAGGTAAGAGGCCGGTTCCCGGCAGGACGGAGGGCTCAGCTCAACGCTCTTGCGCTGAGGCTTGTGGAGAGGGCTCGGTATTTTCTGGAAACCCGTTACGGGTGACGCTCACGGGAAGCGATGCTCAGGCGTGTTGGTGAGGAGTGGACAGACCCACAGCTGCCCGGTGCTCCGGACTGCTGGACGGGAGAGGGTTTGGCACGGTAGGGTCCACCTGGTGCTGCCGTCCTCCCCCGTGGGGCGGCTGCTGCCTTTGTCCTGCGGGATGGGCGCTCCTGGCTCGGGATGGCTGTTCCCGGCTCAGCATGGCGCAGGAGCGGGCTGGCGGCAGGGGGTCGGGGAGGCTGGTCTTCGTGCCTCGCTCTCTGAATGGGATGGGATGATGGAAAGACGTGGGTGAAATGCTGCCGTGGCTCATTTAATCCAGTCCGGCACTGGGACCAGCGTCCTGCTGCGGCGTGCCGGGCAGAGCCTGGCAGAACGGGGCAGGTGTCCGTAGGACGCGCGAACCCCCTGCTGACACTGTGCTCGCCAGGAAACGGAGAAGATTATCGCGGAGCTGAACGAGACTTGGGAGGAGAAGCTACGGAGGACAGAAGCAATCCGGATGGAGAGGTAGGTGGGTTGGGGTTGGATGGGATGGGACGGGACGGGGTTCCCCAGGCGTCTCCCCTCCTTTGCCTACAGCAGTTCGGTTCCTGGGGGCAGCCAGGCAATTTGACCATTCAGCCCGTACCCTGGCTGCCCCCCAGGCAGCTCAGTGCCCACCGCGTTAGCCCGCATGGATGTGGTGTGCTCCGGGAAGCCCTCCTCAGGCATGGAGAGAGCTGAAACAAGCCCTATGGCTGTGATTTGTGGGGAAAACTCGTGGGCTCGGGTCCCATCCTGCGCTTGTCTAGTGCCAGCTCCAGGGGCTCGTGGGGCTTTGACAGACTCTTCTCTTCCTCGCTCCTTCAGGGAAGCCTTGCTGGCTGAAATGGGGGTGGCCATGAGGGAGGACGGAGGCACCTTGGGTGTTTTCTCTCCTAAAAAGGTAGGATCATCTTATTTTCTTCTTCCTGGCAAACAAGGGCTGGTTTGTGTCCCCGCGACTCCCTTCTGACCTGCCCTGTGGCTACCGGTCAGCCCCAGATATTTCCCTAGCCTTTTCTTGGCTCTGAAACCTCCGGGGGAAACTCCAGCGGTGACCCTGCTGGGTACGGATATCAGGAGAGACACGTGGCTGAACGTCCAGCCCCTGTTGCCTGGGGATGCTGTCCCCATTCGGGTGGGACTTTGCTGACGATTGCGGTGTTGGACTTCAGTGTCAGCTTATAAGAATCCCTCCTTTGGGGTATTTGAAATTGCTGCCCCTGAAACCGGCAAGTCCTCGCTGAGAAGTGTGGGTGTGGAAACATTCCGTCCTCTTCATTGCTTGTAGCATCCCGTATAATATTTTCTAAGAAAATACTGGCTGTGTCCCAAAGAGTTTGTGCGCCAGCGAACCCTGCTGAGCACCAGTTACCGCTCCTCTGTACCACCTTCTCAGTAGTGACCTCCAGTTTACAGCCCCAACCCCTGGAGCCCGCAGAGCAGCACGTGTTGCTGAGGTGCAGGTAGGACCAGGGCACGCTTGCTCGGCTCTCCCGCCGCGCTGAGGGATGTTCTGAGAGCTGCCTCAGGAGCTGGTGCTGGTTGGCTTGGCCAAATGTCTTAGTCAACGCCCGTGTCCCCAGCCGAGGTGGTGACGTTCAGTGATGAAGGCTTCAGGACCTTCCCCTTGCCTGCCTCGCTGTGGCTCTTAGGACAAATTTCTACACCATCGTCTTTGTTTCTCATTCTTGTCTCAGCCACTGCCTGTTAGGATCCCAGACCTTTGTGTAGAAAATGTGGGAGTTTATTCCCCAAAACGGGTTTGTCTTGGAGGTGGGGCGTTGCTGTGGTGGTCTTGGTGCCTCCTTGCTCTTCAGCTGTCTGACAGATGGAAACTCTTCTGACTTCTCCAGCGGCTGGCAAGGAAAGTCAGCGTCCATAGCATGCACACCCATGTTTTGTTAAGGGCAAAGCAGGGCAGGACTTGGTTGTCCTGCTGTATGCCATCGCTGGGATGCTTATGACCCCAAGAAGCTCAGTGGAAGGTAGAGCATCTGCCTTCCACCAGCCAGCCTTGCAAATCTGGAGAAAAACTGCAAGCTGAAGGAGTCCCAGACCCAAGGACTACGTATCTGCCTAGAGGGGCCTGAGGTTCAATGTTACGGCCGACTTATTCCTGCCAGCCACCATGGAGAAGAGCTTGTGTTTCCTTTGACCTCCAGCTCTCCTGCAGTGTTTGGAGTGAGCGTCTCCTGCCAGCCAGGGCTCACTGTCGTGACGGGGGAACCTCTGCATGGCAGGTGTCAGCCGGCTGGCAGGACGTTTCTTGCGGTCTCTGTTCTTATTTCTGGGAAACTCAGAACTTCACCTACCGGATGCTCCTGGGATTTTTCCCTGTTGCCTGAAGGCGCAATCGCGGCAGCTTGCGATGGGGTCAGATAAGCTAGCTGTAGCCGGAGGGGTCTGTGGGTGGGGGAGAGACTTCCCTCTCATCAAGAACAAAGTGATTTGTGACCCGGGGGAAGAAAGTTATGGGAGGGAACTGTTAGGAAGGAGATTGAGGAGGGAAATTCAGCCTGGAGATACGGCTTCAGGTCTCCGCTACTTTTGGTTGAAGTGGGATGTGTCTTTGCCTCAGCCACACTGTCCACGGCGGAGCTGGGGGCCACGGTGAGGCAACGGCCCATGGGCACGCAGCACGGGCGAGCAGGATCCCGCCCCAGGAGACGCTGAGCCGTATCAGGGCCTCTCCATGGGAGTTGTTCAGCTCCGTGTTGGGCCTGTTTGCACCACGAATTTTCAAAGGCAGCTGGGAGAAGGGGGCCCAGGGCTCAGCCCCTTGAGGAGGACAGCAAGGAGGCGTGTGGAGGCAGGCCGTCCTCATCCCGGCTGCTCGCTTCTCTGCAGCCCCCTTGAAAAGCACCTGCCTGGGCACGTTGTCCTGGAGCTGCGGAGGGCGGGAGAGCCCACCCACGTGCAGGGGGCACCCTGAGGTGCTGCTGAGTTTCCACCTCCCTCGGGAGCATCCCTCGGTGCCCAGGTAGATGGGGCGCACCGGAGTGACTCCTCGTTCGTCTCTCCCAGACGCCCCACTTGGTCAACCTGAACGAGGACCCGCTCATGTCCGAGTGCCTTCTCTACTACATCAAGGACGGGATAACAAGGTGAGGGCCAGGTTCTGCGGAGCGGTGGGAGCCCAGCCCGTATCTCAGGGCCTGACTTGCCCGGGTGGGCGGCAGGGTGACAGCTGTCCCCAGGCCGGGCACCGTTCCCGGGGCATCCCCAAAGTGCCGTAGCCACACGGGAAGAAAGTATTTGCCTGGCGATCTCATCAGGGACGTTGGTCCTGCTGTGCGCCGAGGGCTGCTTCTGTCAGCCCCAAAGATAGTTTTGGGGGGGAGGCCCAAGTTTTGGGGGGAGGCCCAGGGAGGGGCTGCTTTGGGGAAAGATCGAGCTGGCTCGAGCTGGATTTCCACCGCCAGGGTTGGCCGGGAAGATGCAGAGAAGAGGCAAGACATCGTTCTCAGCGGGCACTTCATTAAGGAAGAGCACTGCCTTTTCCGCAGCGACACCAAAACCGGCGGTGAAGGTATTCCTTGTCCGGAGGGGCTCCACCACCCCGGGGACCCCGGTCCCTCTGCATGTCCCCAGCACCTGCACCCAGCCAGGGGTCCTGCCCTCCTCAGACTGGTGGGGCTCTTCCGCATGGCTTTGGCCTCTCCACGCTTCCCGAGCAAGCTACGGCCCTCACCTGGCTGGGAGGGAAGCTCCTGCAGGGCATGTGGAAGCTGCCAGGTGAGGCAAGCCAGGGAGATCAGGGCGGGAGGGAAGAGCAGACCGTAGACAATTCCCCCACCCGAGATGCGGAGCAGAGCCCACCCCGCAAACCAGCGGGAACCCGGAGGTGAAAGGGCTTTGGGAGACAAGCCTGGGGAGGCCGGAGATGTGTCCTGGAGGCTGGGATCTCTCACGTCCAGTCTCCATCTGCTTGTAGTCCTTGGGACTGCTCTGATTAACACGAGGTTGGCCGAGCCCTGTTGGTTGCCCAGGGTGTGGGTGCTGCTGGTGGGTGCTCTAGTGTCCCCCCTCTGTGTGCCTGAGGTGCCGGCTGGGGCAGCTCCCCCTTTCCGAGGCTGCAGGAGCAGGAGATGCAGGATTTAGCCCTCTGCTTTCACCTCACCTTCGCTCCCTCTCTCCCCCTCCCGCCGTCTCTGCAGTAATAGTGACCCTGGAGCCCTGTGAAGGCGCTGACACCTACGTCAATGGCAAAAAGGTGACGGAGCCCAGCGTCCTGCGCTCAGGTGGGTCCCCGGAGCCGGCGTGCCCGTGCTGCTCTAACCTCCCTCCCTCCATCCCATGGGTGCCCTGCAGGTTGTCCCACACTAAACCCACGCCCTTTCCCCGAACCCCACGTGCGTCCCTGTAGGAAACCGCATCATCATGGGGAAGAGCCACGTCTTCCGCTTCAACCACCCTGAGCAGGCGCGGCAGGAGCGGGAGCGGACCCCCTGCGCCGAGACCCCTGCGGAGCCCGTGGACTGGGCTTTCGCCCAAAGGGAGCTGCTGGAGAAGCAGGGCATCGACATGAAGCAGGAGATGGAGCAGCGGTGAGGGCGCGGGGAGGGGGGGGGCTGGGGCGATGGGGAGTTGGGTATCCACCTCCGGGTTGGTCATCCTCTCCTTCCCCATTCCTCCCAGGCTCCAGGAACTGGAGGACCAGTACCGGAGGGAGCGGGAGGAGGCAAATTACCTTCTTGAGCAGCAGAGGCTGGTAGGTGGCCAGGACCTGGCTCCTTCTCAGGCTTCCCAGCCATGACTGAGTCCTGGCAGATGTTTGCATGGGGTGGCTCTGTCCTAAAAACAAGGGCCAAGCCGTCGTTCCTGGGGTTGTCCCTGCAAACACGGGTCCGGAGGAGGGAGGAGGCTGGGTTCCCGCAGCGGGGGGAGAAGCGCTGCGTGGCAGCGTGGGGGAAGGTCACGCCTTGTGGGCTGCATCATCCCTCTCCCCGCTTCCCCCAGGACTATGAGAGCAAACTGGAGGCCTTGCAGAAGCAGATGGACTCTAGGTATTACCCTGAGGCAAATGAGGAAGAGGAAGAACCTGAGGATGAAGGTGAGGGCTGGTTGCCACCACAGGGTTTTGTTGCTCTCTGTGGTAGTGTCCTCCCTCCCGGCGGTGGGGTGACTGTCCCTCCGTGTCCCCACAGTGCAGTGGACGGAGCGGGAGTTTGAGCTGGCCCTCTGGGCCTTTAGGAAGTGGAAGTGGTACCAGTTCACCTCCCTCCGCGACCTGCTCTGGGGCAACGCCATCTTCCTCAAGGAAGCCAACGCCATCAGTGTGGAGCTGAAGAAGAAGGTGGGTGCCCGGGGCTCCTCCCTGGCTTCCTGCGGCGCCCGCAGCAGAGGCCACGAGCGTGGGCAGCTGGGAAGGTGCTGAGCAGGGGGTCACCGAAGGCCCCGTGCGGAGCCCGCTGTCCTCCTGGGCCGCTCACCGTCCCGCTCTGCCCCTCTCCAGGTCCAGTTCCAGTTCGTGCTCCTCACAGACACGCTGTACTCGCCTCTCCCGCCCGACCTCCTGCCTCCCGATGCCGCCAAGGACCGGGAGAAGCGGCCGTTCCCCCGGACCATCGTGGCTGTAGAGGTGCAGGACCAGAAGAACGGGGCGACACATTACTGGACCCTGGAGAAGCTGAGGTGGGCGGACGATGCCCGCGCCGGAGAGGGCTCGGCGGGCCTCAGCCTGGTTTCTCACCGCTGCCCTCTGCGTCCCCCCCTGCCTGCAGGCAGCGCCTGGACCTGATGCGTGAAATGTATGACCGTGCAGCCGAAGTGCCTTCTAGCGTCATCGAGGACTGCGACAACGTGGTGACCGGCGGAGATCCTTTCTACGACCGCTTCCCCTGGTTCAGGCTGGTGGGCAGGTGAGCGCTTCGGCTCCTTCTAAGTGCGGCTGGGACCCGCAGGCAGCCCTGCGTGAGGAAGCGCTGCCAGCTCCGCCACGCGCAGGGCGTTCGTTTCCCTGGGGCCGTGCCGGGGGAGGATGCGTTGCTCTCCCCCCCCGCCTCCTCCGGTGCCGCTCGGGGCCCATCTTGCTGCGATGGTTCTCTTTGGCGTTGGCTGCTGGGACCCGAGGGANTGCCGCCGGAGGGAGGCGGGGGGCCACGGCTGTCCGGCAGGCCGAGAGCCCGTGCCGTCGCGACCTCCGCCCCAGCGGGCACGCGTCCACGTGCACGCGTTGGCGTCCGGCATCCGTCCGTACGGTACGTGCCGCGCGTCTCCGTCCGCTTCCCGCATGCCGGTTGGAAGGGTGCGGTGCCGGCGACGAGGACGGGCCGCCCCAGAGAAGGGGTCTGCCCTGGCGGGCACGGGGGAGGGGGCAGGGGGCTGAGCTGCATGGCCCAACCAACCGCACCCGCCGCAGAGGCATCCCCCTCGTGCCATGGCACGTGGAGAGATTCCCTTCGGCGGTGGGGGTGGCGGCGAGCCTTGTGCCACCCGCTCTGTCCCTGCGTTGCCTGCAAAGCCAGCGAGGGGAATCCCCACGGTTTGCACCGGTTCCTGGGTCGCTCTTTTCTCTCTGCCCTTTATCGCGGATGGCCGTGGGTGGCTTCCTTTAGAGATGCACCGGATGGGCAGGTCTTTATTTCCCGATGTCCCTTGGTATAAGCAGAAAAAACCCCCGACCCCAAAACCCAACTGAGAAAAAAAAACCAAAAAAAACCCAAAAAAAACCCAAACCCAAAAAACCAAAAAAGCAGATTTCCTATTCTTGCTCTCTCTGTTTGGAACAGCTGGTGTTAACCTGTCTTCTATCTTGTTGTACTAACCTTAGTTCAGATATCTCTGGCTGCAACAGCTCTCCTCTTTTCAACACATGCATGAGCGAGCGCATGGCTGATCTCACCCCCTCCCCTACCTTCTCGAACCCCGACTCCGACATCACCGAGCCTGCTGACGAGCAGCACCAGGGGCAGGAGGAGGAGGAGGAGGAGGAGGAGGAGGAGGCGGAGGACCTGGAGGAAGACATCTTTCCGGAGTGCCCGCTGTGTGATGGCCGGGATCCGTTTTACGACCGCTCCCCCCTGTTCAGTTTAGTAGGAAGGTTGGTGAGGTTTTAGGAGAGCATGCCGGGAAGGAACTAGCTCTTTCGCATGAGGGAACTGCTTTCGGACATGACTCCCACCTCTGGGGCGTCCCGGAGGCGCAGGGGGCGGCCGGCCGGCCAGGATTGCTGCCGAGCCCGGGGCGCCCGGCGGGGCAGCGAGGTGCCCACCGAGGTAGGGCTGTGACGGGCACCGCAGCAGGAGGGATAGCGGGGGAGTGCGGATGGCGCCGGCTCTGCCGGAGATCCTTTAGGCAGGTCCCTCTTTGGGGCAGCCCCCGAGAAGGGGAGCTCTGCCCCGCGTCCCCGGCACTGCAGGAGCCGGGGGAGCTGCACAGGGGTCTTGGTCCTGGGCGTTTCTGTCCCTGGGGAGGGGGGGGGTGCCACCTCCCGCTCCTCTCGGGGTGACCCCGCAGTGCCGCTGGCTGGGGCCACGCAGGCGCTTTTCGAAGCCGCGCGTGCCTTTGGTGCCAGCTTGGCTGTCCCGGCTGCGCCGGTCGGTCGGCGTGAGACCCCCCGGACGCGGAGGCTCGGATGCCGCCGGGTGGTCAGGGGGGTGAAGCCAAGGGGGAGCAAGGGGAGAGCTGGGTGCAGGAGGGAGAGGAGGACTCTGCGAAAAGCGGTGTTTTCTCTCACCGCCTGTGCCCAGGGCTTGGCTTGGGGCCATCCCTGCCGGCGTGGCACAGGAGATGTTCAGGGAGGTGATGGGGACCCTGGCGCAGGCTCCCGCTCCTTGTCTCGGCCGAGGACGAGAACTTTGATTTCTCGTACCTGTTGGCCAGGAGACACCCCCCGCCCCCCAGGCCCTGGGCTCCATCAGTCTTGTCCTAGAGAAACCCACCAGCTGCCACGAAACCGGCTGTGCCGCCGAACCCGGTTGCAATCTGCCCATCCCCAAAATGGGATGCGGTGCCGTCAGCTCTGCTCCGGGGTTTTCCCAAGGGAAATGTGTGCCCGGAGCTGGTCCCAGAGCCTCTGCCCCAGGCAGGAACCAGAGTGGCTCGTGATGGTGAACCTCTCCCTTGCTGGGGCTGCCCGATGGGTGGACCTGGACCTCCTCTTCCTTGGTGCGTTAAAGCCAGGCTTTATCCCTGCTAGGCAGGCTGGGGAGGAGGGGGACCAGCACAGGCAGAGAGGGCGGAGGTGGGGTAAGAGTCCTGCAGCCTCAGACCGAAAGAGCTGGGTTCTTCCCCTCCCCCCTTTTTTTTTTTCTTTTTTNTATATTAAAACATTTTTTTAACAAATATGTAACTTTTACTTTAAGATCAGACATAATTTTTGGGGTTTGTTTTTTTTTTTTTAGCTGCTGGCTCTATCTCTCCAAAGCTTTAGCGAAAATTGGGGTTATTTCACTTTCGTCTTCCTTTGGAAAGGCTTTTCCTTGGTCTGAGCATGCCATCTTTGCACCTCACCAATCTTGTGGTTAGTGTCCCTGCCCTCCTTCCTCTAGTGACACACTTGTC
>VXBL01004639.1:26887-42226 GCA_013400195.1 Aramus guarauna | reverse complement strand
GGTCAGCTCTTGGGGGGGGTGTCCGGGAACCACAGACCCCTGCCTGCCACGGCGCTGCTCCCCCCTCGCGACCACCAGGCTCCCAGAGGCGCGGGCATCACACCGAAGGGACTGTGCTCCTGGGGCACCCCGCAGCCCCCCGGCACCCACCGGTGCACCCTGCTCTTGCTCTCGTCCCAGGGAGCGGGTCGGGGGGGTGGGGGGTGTTGCTTTGGGGCGGGAGGGAAGAGCTCGAGGTGCCCCAGCGCTCAGGGCAGCGGCGCAAACGGGACCGCCTCGGGGACCACCAGCATCCCTGAACCCCTCTCCCGGCACAGTTCCAGTCGGAGTCGTGCCCGGCCGTGGGGATGTCTCGCTCTGGGACCTCCCAGGAGGAGCTGCGCATCGTGGAAGGCCAGGGGCAGGTCAGCGACGTGGGGCCCTCCGCCGACGAAGTCAACAACAACACCTGCGCAGGTGAGGGGGTGCTGACAAGTGGTCGGGGTGCTGACAAGCGGTCGGGGTGCTGACAAGTGGTCGGGGTGCTGACAAGCGGTCGGGGTGCTGCCTCCCACCCTCCTCAGCCTCCTGCACCCGCCCAAGCGTCGGAAGCCCGCTGTCCCCATACGGGGCTGCTGGCAGACACCGCAAGGGTGACCCCCTCCCCTGGCCTTGCTGAGGACCCTCCCCTCCCCACAGTGACCCCGGAGGACCTTCTCCTGGATAGCCCGGAGAAGCCTACGCCGGATGGGCCGCTGGAGACAGCTCTGGACCACCTGAAGCTGGGCAGCATCTTCACTTTCCGCGTGACGGTCCTGCAAGCCTCCAGCATCTCCGCAGAATACGCAGACATCTTCTGCCAGTTCAAGTGAGCGCCCCGTGCCTCCCGCGTCTCCCGCTGTGCGCCGGCCGTTACCCCGGGGCTGGCGGTGAATGTCGGGGAGCCCCAGCCCCCCCGGCCTCTCACCCTTTCATGGATGGGGAGGCAGAACCGGGGCTGCGGGATGAGCCCCTGTGCTTGTCTGGTGCCCTGTTTGGTCCCTGGCAAAAGGCAGGGAGAGGTTCCCGTGTGCTTCGGGGGGGTCCTGCGTCAGCCCAGAGTGCGGGTGGCGGCCCCGAGGGGAGCAGGCTCTTCTCCTGCTCCCTGCCCTCTCCCTCCTCCCTGCTCTGGCACGTCCCCGTCCCTCAGCCCCCAAACCACCCTCCTTCCCTCCGCAGCTTCATCCATCGCCACGACGAGGCCTTTTCGACAGAACCCTTGAAGAACACGGGACGGGGGCCACCGCTGGGCTTCTATCACGTCCAAAACGTGCGTACTCCTCCCCTGCCCGCACCCCCTCACCCCCGTGGCTGTCAGGGTCTCTGCTGGGCTATTGGCTGGATCTTCTCCCCAGGGAAGCAGCTTCCTCCTGGCTTTCCCAGCCCGTCACAGCTACCCAGCTAAGCCAGACTTAAACAAGGGGGATGTGTGGGGGGGGAAAGACTAAAAGCTGCTGCCCTCCACCCAAAAACGCTGGGATTTCATGGCAGCGGTCTTGGTGGGGAGAGCATCCCTGGGCCGTGGGGAATGGGATGGGTGAGGGATGCAGGAGATCAGACAGGCTTGCGCCCTGCTCCTCCTGGGAGGTCCCAGAGCGAGACCTCCCCAGGTGCTGTCGCCGGCTGCATCCCTTTCCCAGCTAAACTGCACTGCCGATGGCTCTTTCCCTTCTAGATTGCCGTGGAGGTGACCAAGTCCTTCATCGAATACATCAAGACCCAGCCGATTGTATTTGAAGTCTTCGGGCACTACCAGCAGCACCCCTTCCCCCCCCTCTGCAAGGACGTCCTGAGGTGGGTGCACCCTGGGCCACCCCCGGGTACCACGGGGGCAGCTGGCTTCTTGGGGACCCAGAGCAAGAGTGACGGGATGGGGTGGCCCCGGGGCATGGGTGGGGTTGGTCGGGTTTGGGGGGTCCCTGTGGATGCTGTAACCAAGCCCGTTCTCTCTGCAGCCCACTGAGGCCGTCCCGGCGCCACTTCCCCCGCGTGATGCCGCTCTCGAAACCAGGTAGGGGATCTGGCCTCCCGCTCCTCCGGCCACCCGCGGTCCCTGTGCTGGGTGCGGGGTCTCCTTCCCCAGGGAGACCAGTTAGGACCCCAGGGGCACCACAAAATGTACTGCAGGCTAGAGCACCCGAAAGCCCTTGACACCCATTCCCGCAGCAGCCTTCTCGCCCCCTTCTCGCCTCCCGCGGAGTGGCAGGGAGGAGGCTGCCCACCCCGGATGGCTCCGATGGCCACCCAGCACCCCGATCCTGCAGGGGCTGCGGGGTCCTCGCTGCGTTCTGGCCCCCGAGACCCGAGTGGTTGGAATTTGGCTGTGCTGTGGTTTGCTGCCCGGTCCCCGCACCGAGCACCAGGGAAGCCTCCCTCCGCCTTGTCCCCGAGCGGTCCCTGTAGCGGTGCCGCGTTAGTTTGGGACGTGTCTGTGGTGGGGCTGCGGGCTCAGGGCGCGCGTCTCAGGGGTGGGTGAGGCCAGCTGCACCCCGACACCCTCGTTGCTCCACGCTGGGCGTGGGAGAAGGCACGCCAGTGGTCAGCGAGGTCCCCCGGGATGGGGCCGTCCCTCTCGGCGTGTCTCCCCGTGCTCCCTGCCTGCTCTGCCCTTACCCTGCCTGCCATCGGCGTGCCTCGCTCCAAATGTCAGCAGCAAGCTCACCCTTTAAGCTGTTTTTCTGACCTGCCGCAGTGCCTGCAACGAAGCTGAGCAGCATGACTCGGCCCAGCGCTGGCCCGTGCCAGTGCAAGTACGACCTGATGGTCTTCTTCGAGATCTGCGAGCTGGAGGCCAACGGCGAGTAAGTCCGGCCGGAAAGGGGAGCGGGGAGGAGAGGGAGGCAGCACAGCCATTTGCCTGGTGCTCAGCACCTCCAGGCAGGCTGACGGGGCTCCGTGTCACGCTGCGATCGTCTCTTCCAGCTACATCCCTGCCGTTGTGGACCACCGCGGAGGCATGCCGTGCCATGGGACCTTCCTCCTCCACCAGGTACCTCCTCCCCGAGATGCCCTGGCTCTGGCTCCTGCCAGGAGCTGTGTTAACCGTTGCCTCTTCTCTCCGGCCTCGCGGGTCTCAGGGCATCCAGAGGAGAATCACTGTCACCTTGGTGCACGAAACAGGCAGCCTCATCCGCTGGAAGGAAGTGCGGGAGCTGGTTGTGGGTAAGCTGAGCCAGGTTGAGCAGGCTGTGAGCAACCCCTGGCCCGCTGAGCTCCCCATCGTCCTCTCGGGCTGTTTCTCACCCACGTTCCCACTCGCGGGGCTTTATGCCTCGTCTTCCCGCCCATCCCGCAACAGCAAAGCAGCGGCTGCCCAGCAGGTGACACCGGGACGCCACGTAGGCGGGACGCCTTGATCCCGGCCACCGCGTCCGGGAGCTGGAGCGGGACCTCTGTCACTAAGCGGCCAAGCGCTGGGCGGCTGCTGCCCCTGATGGGGGGGGACTGCGGGGGGATGCAGGCGGGTGGGCTGCCCCTGTCCCTTGCGGGGACCCT
This sequence comes from Aramus guarauna, assembly GCA_013400195.1. Classification (NCBI taxonomy): domain Eukaryota; kingdom Metazoa; phylum Chordata; class Aves; order Gruiformes; family Aramidae; genus Aramus; species Aramus guarauna. The sequence goes on along the minus strand of VXBL01004639.1, from coordinate 38,713 downwards.
CACGGGGCCACCGCCTGTGGCCTGAGCAGCGTCCCCATGCTGCGCTTGCAGGTCGGATCCGGAACACCCCAGAAGCGGACGAGTCTCTCATCGACCCCAACATCCTGTCCCTGAACATCCTCTCCTCTGGGTACATCCGCCCTTCCCAGGACGACCGGTGCGTGCCGTCTTTTCTCTTGCTCTTCCCCCGCTGTGGTGAGGGCTGGGCGGGGGCATGGGGAGCCCTTCTCTCCCCTGGGGGGGCTCTCGACCCCTCCGCGGGGTCCTGCTGACCTGTTGCTGCCTTGGGGTGGGGCTTTTCTGGAGCTGCCGAGGGGCTCAGGGCCACCAGCCCCCTTCCTCCTCCTCCCCGAGGCCTCTCTGCGCCGGGCTTTGGCACTACGGGGAATTTGGGGTGGGGGTCCTGCTCTCTGGTTACCGCCTGGCACAGAGAGCTGGTTGGTGCCGGTGCCGGGAGGACGTACGGACCCCGTGGGCGCAGGGGACCTGTCACGAAGGGTCGTTCGTCCCGTGTCCCAGCAAACCCGTTGGAAAGGCCTCTCGGTGCCCATAGCTGGTCCCTGCCTGTGTGGGAGTGATGCGGGAAAGCCATCCCCCATCGCTGATGGGTGACTGTGGGGGTGCCTGTCCCTTCACGCCCGTTTCGGGGGGGCTCTGTGCCCCCGGGGGGTTTGGCAGATGCACGGGAGCGGCGGGGCCCGAGGTTTTTCTCTCTGAGATCTCCCTGGCTGGGCCCTGCGGCGGAGGGGGAGAGCAGTGGTTGCAGAGGACAGAGCTCTCCTCTGCAGCAGGGCTGCTGGCAAAACTCGGGGGGGCTGGCGGGGGTCCCTGGCCGCAATGCGTGCGTACGGGCAGCCATGACGACGAGGACGGTCGCTGGCAGCACTGGGAGCAGCGGGACCGGTCCCGGGCTGTGCGTGTGGCAGTTGCCGGCGTAGGAGCATCCCGGCGGGGCGCGGGGACCACTTTTTCCCTCCTTTTCTTTGGGGTCACCGCTGCCCCAAGGCAGGGTGTTTTCAGGGGGCATCACGGGGCTCTGGACAGGAGGTGCCATCCTGCTGCACTCCTGGGGCAGCTCCTGGGCACGGCGGAGTGACGGGCACAGAGTACGCGGACAGCAGAGCCAAAGCACGGGGTCGGGTCCGCGTGCAAGTGTTGGACCAGGAGCCTTTGGCACAGCCGTGGGGACAGCAGAGCAAAGCCAGACGAGGACGATCGGGCTCGGAGGGCTCGGCCCGGCAGAGCTGCCGGGGGTTTTGCTGGGCTGCTGGGGGCTGGGCGGCTGTGGGACCCGTGGGCTGCCGGGGCTGCGCTGTTTTACGTCACCTGCTGATCTGGCCGGTCAGTCCCGGGCGCAGCCAGGTTGGATCTTCAGCATCTCCAGCGTAGCCTGGCAGGGGGATGTGCCTCCCGCGCCCGCCTTTCCCCCCCGCGGGTCCTGCAGGGCGAGGGGACACAGCTCGGGCCGGGGGGATGCTCGGGGTGTGGAAAGGAGTGGGGAGACAGGGGGCTCAGGTTTTGTGAGAGCCTGCCTCGCCTGCACGCTCACAGGGTCTGTGCCTCAGGGCCAGTCCCGATTCGGGGCTGCGGGCCAGCCTGCACGCCGTATCCGTCCCGTATCCATCCCGTCGAGCCTGCCCAGGGCCGGGCAGGAGGAGGAGGGGGTGGCCGGCTTCCCGCGGGATTCTGAGGGGCGCTTGCTGCGACGCCCCCCTCCCCGCTTCCGTCCCNAGCCTCCCCAGTCCCCTGGAGCCACTCAGGAGGAGACCGGGGGAGCGGTACGGCTCCCTCCCCAGCACCCATCCATCCCTGCCCAGGGAGGAGGCACGGGGGGCAGCACCCGTGGTCCCCCCTCGCTTCTCTCCGCTGCTGCTGCCCATCCAAGCCCACACTAACCATGTGATTGTTTTGTGTTTTCGCAGGCAGTTTCTTGATTCGGATATGCCTAGGGATTATTTGTTTCCATTGGTTTTTTTTTCACTCCGCCAACACCACCTTCNGCTGATCTGGCCGGTCAGTCCCGGGCGCAGCCAGGTTGGATCTTCAGCATCTCCAGCGTAGCCTGGCAGGGGGATGTGCCTCCCGCGCCCGCCTTTCCCCCCCGCGGGTCCTGCAGGGCGAGGGGACACAGCTCGGGCCGGGGGGATGCTCGGGGTGTGGAAAGGAGTGGGGAGACAGGGGGCTCAGGTTTTGTGAGAGCCTGCCTCGCCTGCACGCTCACAGGGTCTGTCCCTCAGGGCCAGTCCCGATTCGGGGCTGCGGGCCAGCCTGCACGCCGTATCCGTCCCGTATCCATCCCGTCGAGCCTGCCCAGGGCCGGGCAGGAGGAGGAGGGGGTGGCCGGCTTCCCGCGGGATTCTGAGGGGCGCTTGCTGCGACGCCCCCCTCCCCGCTTCCGTCCCGCATGCAGGCACGCAAGCTTCGGCCCCGGCAGCCTGCAAGGACGGGCGGAGGGAGGGCAGTGGGCAGAGCCAGGGCCTGCTTCACCCTCCTCCCCGGCTGCTTGCGCTCCCCGCTTCGCCGCCTGACGTCATGCAGCCTCCATCGCCCGGAGCAGCCCTGGCTCCCANCCTCTCTCCCTTCTTTCTTTCTTTCTTTCTTTCTTTCTCCCCCTTCGCCTTGGTGTGCTCACTCCCGCCGGAGGCAGCACTTGGACATCCAGCCCCCCATCATCCCTCCACACGCCCCCTCCCTCCTCCTTCCCACCCTGGCACCTCTCGCTCACTTGGCCCCTTTTGCTGTTCATTTGGGCCGCTCTCTCGCTGGCTGCCGCTCCCGCTCGCACGCCTGCGTCCCCATCGCCTGATTTGGGTTTTCTTCTTGCTTTTTGACTTCGCTGCTCTCCCATCTCTCCGGCATCCGGTGCCAAATGTGCCTCTTTCCCCCCGCCCCCCACCATCGCCTCCCGCCCCGGTCCCAGCTCGGCCCCTGGCGCCACTTGGAATAGCCGCAGGGCTGGTGCGGACCATGGCGGGGATTTCGGGGTGCCTCCCCCTCGCCCGGGCACCCGGTGATGATGGCGGCGCTGCCGGTCGTGCGGCAACATGCACCGGGGTTGCCCGCCCCGTGCGCGGCAGTCCCGCGGGTGATGGCGTGGCGTATGGGCAGCGCGTGTCTACGCAGACACGACGGCGGGTGCGCCCACCCGTGCTTGGCGTGGACTGTTACACCCCCCGCGTAACGGAGGGGAGCGGCTCTTTGGGGATGGGGGACGTTCAGTTGGGACTGCAGGGTGAGCCTGGCGTGCGGCGCATGGGCGAGAGCTGCCGGACCCGGCCTCCGGCCTCTGGCAGAAGAGGGGGTGTCCCACCACCGTGCCCCACGGCAGAAAAAAAAGGGGATGAGGTCTCCCTAGTCCTGGTGGGCTCCGTAGCTTTGTGCCTGGGAGGTTGTCCTCCCTACAGAAGAAGGTCCTGCTCAGAGATGGCCAAGGGCAGAGCGGTCCCTCCAGGGGCATCCTGTCCCTCCTGGGGTGCAGGAGGACGGATCCAGCACGGATCCAGNCCCCCGCTGTAGGAGCACGCTGGGCTCGCGCTGGCATCGCCCGTGGTCTCTCTGCACAGCGATGCTCTCCCTGTCGAGCAGGGGACAGGCTGAGAAATCATCTCCCGCTGCACGGGTGGCAGCGGGACGGCTGGTCGTGTCCATCCGTCCCCCCCGCCGCGACGGGCACCTTCTTGGGGGGCTGCGCTAGGTGGGAGCTCCTTGCCCTCGGGTGGCGGTGAGGGCAGAGTTTCGGGGACGGGGAGCACGCGTGTGCTCCTTTCCCAGCTGTTGGACCGCGAGGAAGGTGGGAGGCAGAGGGTCTTCACCCACGTGGGTAAACCTCTGTCTGCCCGCGCCAAGCTCCTTCTCGGCTCCGATTTGGGGTCCAGCTAGGCAGGAGCTCCTTCGGCCAGCAGTGCCGATATGGGGTGAGCCCCCCCGGTGAGGGGCTCCCCTTCCTCGCGGCCCCTCTCCTGCGCCAGCCCCGTACGGATGATGCTTTCTGACCTTTCGTTTTTCTGTGTGTGTGTACGTGTGTGTGTTTGTCCTTGGGTCGCCTTCCACTTATAGCATTTCGTTTGGAAATGACACTAGGTATTTCGCGCGCACCCACTCGGTCTGGTCCCTCCTGCTTTTCTCTCTTTCTCCTTTGCCTCCTCCCTTTGCTTTTTGCTCTTTCCTCCCTCCCCTGAGGCTCCTCTTCTCCTCCTCCTCCCCGGGGAGCACTCTTTTCTCAAGCGACCTGTGTCTGCAAAGCGATCCTTCGCCTTGGCTCTGTCTCACGTGGGGGTTTTTTTTTTAATGTATTTTCTACACCTTCGGAAAGCGTCGCCCTCGCTCTTCTTCCAATGTGGGGGCAACTGCAGCCGAGGGGCTCTCCCCGCTCCCTCTGGCCACCCCAGCTCTCGTTAAAAGAGCCACTCAGCCGCCTGGATGCTGCTTCGGGGACGTGCCGAAGCGGTCTCCTTGAGACCTCGCTGAGCCACGGCTTCCTGAGGATGCTCGGGCTGGAGCAAGAGCTGCGGCAGCTCTGGGTGGCTTTGGGGAGTGGGCGTCCCATAACCCTAAGGCTGGCCCAGGAGGGAGCCCAGGAGCAGGGCAGGGGCATCCCCTCCGCTCCCGAACCGGAGCCACCTTCTGCTTCCCCCACCCTCCATTGCTTGACGCGGAGAGGGTGGCTGCCGCTCTTGCTCTGGGACGTCCTCTGTGGAAGCCCGCAGGCACCGGGCAAGTGGGGCTGGCTGTCCCCTGCTCCTTCTCCCAGGCTGGGAGCCATGGAAAACACAGTGAGGGGAGCGAGGCAGCCCAGTGGGAATGGGGGATGGATGGGGTGGGCCTTCGGGGCAGAGCAAGGGCTGGGGGAGCAGCCCGACGAGGCGCCAGCCACCAGGTCGTGGTGCCTGGGTCCCACTGAGGCTCAGGGCTGGCGGACGGGGCAGCCCTGGGGAGCGGGACCTGGGTGGCGGGGTGGGGGGGGCCGCTCTCCCAGGGGTGGGCTGGCAGCAACCCCCCAGGGCTGAGCATCCTCCTTCCTTTCCCTTCCGGCCGTCGGTACCCGAACGGCGACAGCCGCTCCTGTCGGGGTGCTGCGTGCCCCGGGCTGGATGGTGGGGAACTGGCCCGGGCGCGCTGGGGGTGGCAGCCCCCCCGCCGCCGCTCCGAGCATGGGGGTGGGGCATGCACCCTCCTTTGCCTTCCCAGCCTGCCCTGCCTTGCCTGCACCCCCGCTGAGCCCCCACTCCTCCTGCGGTCCCTCCTCCCCTACGCACCGGTCCGTCAGCCCTTTCCAGGGCGCCGCGTCTCCCTCCCGCCGCGCCTTGTCCCCATTTGCCTTGAACCTGCGTCCCCCGGACCCGCGCCTGTCCCCATCTGTCCCCACCGCACGTGCATGTCCGTGTGTCCTCGCAGGCCTGACGCAGCGCTGGGGGGGGGTGGCACGCACAGCGGCATCTCCTTGCTTGCTCGCCTGGGGTTCTGGGAGGGTTGTTTTACCGGCTCTGCTGTTTTTTCCGGCAGGACTTTCTACCAGTTTGAGGCGGCGTGGGATAGCTCCATGCACAACTCGCTGCTGCTCAACCGTGTCACCCCATACCGGGAGAAAATCTACATCACCCTTTCGGCCTACATTGAGGCAAGGACCTTAGTCGGGGCCATTATAACGCCAACAAAGTCTGGTGTTTCCCCCACCGTCGGGGTGCGGCCAGCGTGAACGCCGCATTAGCTGGCGCTGATGCTACTGGGGTGCGGGATTCAACCTGGTGGGACCCCGGGACAGGAAACCACTGGGCGCCAGGGGCGAGAGAGCCCTGCTGGGCTGCCAAACCGCAGCCCCCCTGATGCCTCCCCCCCTGCGCCCTGCTGCAGATGGAGAACTGCACTCAGCCCGCCGTCATCACCAAAGACTTCTGCATGGTTTTCTACTCCCGGGACGCCAAGCTTCCTGCCTCCCGCTCCATCCGCAACCTTTTTGGCAGTGGCAGCCTGCGGGCTTCTGAGAGGTACTGGGATGCTCCTGCCTTTCTGAGGGAGGACACCCATCACCCGGGGGCTGGAACCCTCCCAGGGAACCCCAGCAGCCTGGGCGAAATAACCGGGGCGCGGGGATGGGGCAGAGCCCCTAACACCTTATCTCCCTTCGCTTGCAGCAACCGCGTGACGGGAGTCTACGAGCTCAGCCTCTGCCGCGTGGCTGACGCCGGCAGCCCAGGTGGGTGCCGTGCCTCTGCCTGGGCGTTCGCCGGGAGACCGGGAGGCCCGGCGTGGCGGCTGGGGCCGTCTGTCTGTGTCCCCAGCTGCGCGTCTGTCCCTGCAGGTATGCAGAGACGGCGCCGACGTGTGCTGGACACCTCAGTAGCCTACGTGCGGGGAGAGGAGAACCTGGCTGGCTGGCGGCCCCGCAGCGACAGCCTCATCCTCGACCATCAGTGGGAGCTGGAGAAACTCAGTCTCCTGCAAGAAGTAAGGGTCCGAGCTAGAAACGGGCAATTCGCAGCTCAGCCCTTTGCCTCGCTGCTGCCAGGGGGATTCCTCACCCCGCGTGTCTCCGTCCTGCCGGTTGCAGGAGGAGGCAGGAGTGGGGCCGTGCCACCGGTGCTCTGCTGGGCATTGCTGCTAGCTGGGTCCCGGCAGACCCAAAGCTAATGCGCGGATGGGGTTAACGGGGCCTGGGAAGCGAGGTCGCGGGGGGCAGGGGCCACCCCTGAGGCTGGCTGCCTGTGCCCAGGTGGAGAAGACAAGGCACTACCTGCTCCTGCGCGAGAAGCTGGAGACGACCCAGCGCCTGGGCCTGGAGACCCTGTCCCCCTGCTCCAGCGAGGACTCCGAGTCCCGAAGCACCTCCTGTGTCTCCTCCCCGCTCTCTGTCGATGGGGGTCCCGAGGGCCGCACTTCTCCCCCCGAGACCCCCAGCGAGAGGCAGAAGGAGCTGGCCGTGAAGGTACCGTCCTGCGGCGTCCCCGGCTCTCGGGGGTGCAGCTGGGAAGGGGCTCCCCCGGGGCGGCAAGGGGTGGTGGCAGGAGAAGGCCCGAGAGGAGTGGGAGGAAGAGGGCGGAGGAGGGTGCCTCCCGCCCCACCGGCCTCCTCTCCCCACAGTGCTTGCGCCTGCTCACGCACACCTTCAACAGGGAGTACAGCCACAGCCACGTCTGCATTAGCGCAAGCGAAAGCAAGGTACCACCGCTGCCCTGGGCTCCGCCGGGCGGGCAGGGGCCGGGAGCGACGCGTGGCCGGGGCNNNNGCGACGCGTGGCCGGGGCGGGGGGGGACGGACGGGCTGGGTGGGGGCCAGATGGGCACTACGGTGGGAGCGGTCCCTGCTCCGGGGTCCCTGCTCCCTCCACTTGGCCCTGCTGTTCCCGGAGCTGGTGGCTCTCGGGACTGTGGCGGGAGAGGACCCGGCCGGCCGGAGGTCTTGCCTCTCCCCGTGTAAGCAGGCACCTGGTCCTTTGCCTGTGCCTGGCTTCAGGCAGAAACTCACGTCCACACCTCCGCTCCTCCACAGCTGTCCGAAATGTCTGTCACCCTGATGAGAGACCCCTCCATGCCAGCTCTCGGGGTCACCACTCTCACCCCCTCCTCGACCTGCCCGTCACTGGTGGAAGGCCGTTACAATGCCATGGAGGTCAGGTAAGAAGGGGGCCGGGAGGTTCAAGTGACATCCTGGTGCCCCTGAGCAGGGCAGCTGTCCCACTGGGATGCGGTCCTGGTCGATGGGCGTTCCTCAGCTGTCACTCTTCCTACACCCCCAGCCTCTCCTCCCTCCCCAGACCCGCCCAGGTCTCCCCCAGGGCAGAGAGCCCTGACCTGGAGCCTGTGACAGAAGGAGAGCAGAAGAAGTCCCCAGCCCGCCGGCCTGAGGAGGAGAAGGAGCCCCAGCGTTTGCTGGTGCCCGACATCCAGGAGATGCGGGTCAGGTAGGAGCAGCTGGGGCGGCCAGCGAGGGGGGTGCTCGGGGCTGATGGGGACCGTGCCCTACCATTGCAACCTCCTCACGGTCCGGGTCCCAGCCATGACCTCAGTCCCTTCTGCAGCCCCATCGTCTCCAAAAAGGGCTACTTGCACTTTCTGGAGCCCCACACCAACGGGTGGGTGAAGCGCTTCGTGGTGGTCCGACGCCCATACGTCTACATTTACAACTCGGACAAGGACGCGGTCGAGAGGGCCATACTGAACCTCTCCAAGGCCCAGGTGGAGTACAGTGAGGACCAGCAGGCCATGCTCAAGGTAGGGCGCCGGGAGCCAGCCCCACTCCGCGCACCCCCTCGGGCGAAGGACTCAGCCCCGGCTCTCCCCCGGCAGACCCCGAACACATTTGCGGTGTGCACGGAGCACCGGGGCATCCTGCTGCAGGCGAGCAGCGACAAGGACATGCACGACTGGCTCTACGCCTTCAACCCCCTCCTGGCTGGGTCCATAAGGTACTGGGGGCAGCTGGGCGAAAGGGGGTGCGGGGAAGCCATTGCGGGGGGGGTCCGCAGGCAGCTGAGCATGTTCCCTGCCCTGGTCCCAGTGCTCTCTCTGCCGCAGCCCCCCTGGCCGGGCGTGGGGAGCACCTCCGGTGCAGAGCTGTGCCTGGACGGGCTCTCGGCTGGCGAAACTTGGACCGTATTAATCTTGATTTTGGCTCCTCCCCACGTAAATGCTTCAGTCTGGGGCCGGATCCCGGCTGGTACAGAGGCATTGTTGTGCTGAGTTCAAAGCAACATCGGTGCCTGGCGGCACGGCCGCCGGCCCTGCGCTGTTCGTGAAAGCATCTCACAAAGTTCTCGAGAGCGTCTCACGAAGTTCTTGAGACCATCTCAAGTGGGGGTACTAGGGGAAGAGGAGTAAATGCACAGAAATCTGGGGGCTTTGGTTAGAGAGACTCCTCCCGTGTCCCTCCAGCTTTGGCTGGATTCAAGCACCAGCCAGGAGCCAGGACAGCACACCTCTCCTCATCCACATCTCTGACACCGTTTGTCCCTTCTTTTCCAAATCAGATCCAAGCTGTCCAGAAGGAGAACAGCCCAGATGAGAATCTAACCTGAAAAACACCCTCCACCTCATCCGTCTGCCAACAGGATCAAGATAGCTGGTTCTGTCTCAAGACTCCCCATGTTAACGTCTGATCTCTCACACCATCTGCTGCCCCAGCTGTCTGCTCCATGGAAGGATCTGTCTCGATTCACACCTTCACGGGGGAAACTCACTTCCGTTTGTAGCTGCAAAAGCCTGGACCCGCCTGGGCAGGATTTGTCGCGCGCGTGCCATCTTCTGCCCGTCCCCCCATGGGTGACCTTCATGTCACGCCATCTGTAACGCTCCAGAAGGGTCCCTGTCGGAGGGGAGGGAGCGAGGAGGGCGGTTTTGGCTAAAAGCTGGTCTTTGATCTACAGAGGTGGGAGAGCAGGAGGAATTGCTTCCACGCAAAGGGAAAGTGGTAGTTTAGGTATGGGGATTTCCTAGTTCATTGACGTTTCTTCAAGAGATGGCAGGGTAAGATCAGGCGTCAGTAGTTTCAGATTGTATTTATAAAGTATTTATTTCTATTTACATCACAAAAATCCCGTAAGTTGGGCCCTGGCCCCCGGACAATGCCTCCCCTGGGCAGGGGAGAGCCTTGGCGGTGGGCCGGGGTCCCAGAGATGCCTTCCCCAGGACACCCATGGCACGTGCCCGGTGGCGGCAGCGCTCTTGCCCTTGCTCCTCGCCCTTCCCCAACCCTCTGCTTTGCCCCCCCCCTCCCCTTCCCCAGCTTAAACTACTTCTCCCCTGAGCGGTGGCTGGACAGCCCACCACGTCTTCCCAAAGGAGGCAATTCCTACCTGCCCCATCTACCTCTGGAAGGGGGGACCCTGCCATCTCGGCTGGCCGGGGGCACCCATGTCCACGCGAATGGGACACCTCGCTTCGGAGCTTGGTCCTGCTGGAGGGAAACAGGGCTCTGGGGACGGTTCTGCCTGTTACCTCGTGCGGGGCTGTCCTTCCCAACCAAAAGCACGTGGGCCACCTCCGCTAGCCCGGCCTGGGAGCCCTGGGGAACTTGTCCAAAGGGATTTTCCCCCCGCCTCTTAGGGCAGGCCACCGAGGGTCCCATCCCTGCGGGGAGCGCGGAGGATCGGGTGGCCGCTTCCAAAAGCTGGATGGGAAAGTTGCCCAGGAGTCAGGGCTAGGAACAACCAGCCCAACCCACGGGATCCTTGTCACCTTTTCCCAAAAGGGACGTCAAATCCCTTCTCCTCCCAGCAGGACGACAAGCTCAAAGCAGATCGGGAGGGGCGTGGGGGTGTTGGGGTGGGGATGGGGCTTCTTTTTACTGTTGTAGCTGGTGTTTTCTCACTCCTCTTCCCCTGCTGCAGAAGCGAGCGCCCACCTCCTTCCCACTCCGCCTCCATCGGCACGTTCATCCAGGGGGCTTCCTGCAGCGGAGGTGGCTTCACCGAAAAGACCTTCTCCTCCAGCCATTACTGCTTCCCACCTCCCCCGGCAGCAGCTCTCCCTCTCCTCCTCCCGTCTCTCACCCATGGGGAGATGCTTTCATTCGGCGGCATCCGGCACAGCTCCGGGCAGGAAGGCGAGCATCTTCCTCCGTGCANCCACCCCCCAGCTTCGCTCTCACGCCTTCGTGGCTGACCTTCCCTCGCACAGCACGGCTGCGCCTTGGCTCTGCCGCACCTCCCTGCGCTGTCTGTGGTGTGTGTGCGTGTGCGTGCGTGTGTACGTGTGTGTGCGTGCGTCTCGGACGTCGGTGCCGTCTTCTCCTCGTGACGCTTTGTGCGGTGGGGGGCATGGCCGGGCAGGGACGCGGCAGGCGGGCAGAGGCTCGCGGAGATGTCAGGCACCGGTTGGCACGGGTTTCAGGTCGCGGAAAGGGTTTTGGGATCCTTCCCGAGCCCCGGGCTCGCTCTGCCCGGCCTCACCCACAGCTCCTTGGGCGTCTCGTCCCATCGCTCCGGCCTGAAGCCGCGGCGGTTCCTCCTCGCCGCCCCGCTCCCCAGGCAGGTGGCAGTTTGCCTGCCCAGGACGAGCTCTCCATCCAACCTCCCCCCCGCCATTTTAGAGGCCCAGAGCTGCCCCGTGCCCTTTATGCTGGCAGAGGTGCCTGCGCGGGGGTGTGGAGGGGCGGCCGGGGCAAAGCAGGGCCCAGGCCGTGACACCCCGGCTCCTGTGCCCCGGGCCGAGGCCTGCTCGGTACCACCCCGGATTCCGGCCTCCGGGGGCTAAGGCTGGAACCGCTGGGCGCCCCAGAGGAGAGCGGAGGCTCTTCCCGGGCGGCAGCAGCTTCTGGCGGAGACGTGACCCGCGTCTGCCAGGGACCAGACGCGGGTTCGTGGGCCGCAGCCGGGCCGTGCCGCGGGCGAGGGGCAGAGCCGCGGGCCGGGCGTCCTCCAGCCGGAGCCGCAGGGTGCCTGAGGCCAGCAAACCTGCAGAGCAGCCGGCTCGGCTGGGGGCTGCTCGGCGGGTGCCCACGGCGTCCCCCGCGGAACGTGCCCCCCCGCTCGCGAGCTGCCCTCGCCACCGGACCAGCTCCGCTGCTGCCCGGCCGGACCCCCCCCCCCCGCAGCCTCCCAGGACGAGGAACGCGAACCCGGGGTTTAGGCGGGACCGCGAGCCCCGCCGGAAGGGAAATTTCACAGGGGAACGGGGCCGCGGAGGACGGGCCGGGGCCTGCGAGGGGGAGGCCGCCCCTTCCAGCCCTCCGGTTCCTGCGGCGGCACCGCCGGGCCCTCCCTGCCCCGTGCCCGGCACTTGGCGCTTCGGGTCCCGGCCGTCTGCGCGCACGTGAGGCTTGTTCGGTTCTGAAATAAATGTGGCATTTAACGCAAGGCCCGCGCTGCCGCTCGGCTCTCCTTCCAAACACTTT
>VXBL01004639.1:7526-26335 GCA_013400195.1 Aramus guarauna | reverse complement strand
CGCGGCTCGCTGGGGTGCGGAGTGTTCTCTGTGTGGTGTCAGGCCGCGCTGGAGCCTTTCCCCTCTCCCTGGGCCTGTGGAGAGTTGTAATAGCGTTACCTGAAATCGTGGGGTGCTTCCCGGGCTCCCCCCAGCCTGTAACAGCTTGATCGGGCTGCTGAGGGATGTTAACGCAAGTAGCAAAAAAAAAAAACAAACAACAAAACCCCAAAGAACCGGCTGTTGTAAAGATAAAAGTTCACGTCATCCCCAGGAAGGTGGCGGTTTTGCTTCCGTGGGAGCTGCCTAAATTGGAGACGGAAGTCAGGCAGCCCAGGCTCTCCTGGGTTACCCCGCCAGTGCTTGCCGGGGGGGGACACACACAGTCCTTCCAGAAACCAGCCCCCGAGTACCTGGGTCCTGACTCTGCCCCGGTGTCTTGCAGGGAAGGAAGCCCAGAAAGGGCCTCTGCTCTTTGACGACCTCCCACCAGCCAGCAGTGCTGACTCAGGTATGGGTGCTCCGGTCCTGCCAGTAGTTTAGCTTCCCGTGTTTTCCGCATCGGCATCTCTTGAGATGAAACTCGTGTAAACCGTTTTTGTCGTCAGACAGGAGAAAGACAGTCGGGTTATCAGCACTGGTGCGCAGAGCAGCTGCTTTCCTCTTCTTGCGCCTTTTTTTGGATAACCAGGATGTTATAGATGTTCCATGTGTATTCCATAATACATTCCCTATAAATATTCCCAGAAGCAAATGTAAGGCCCGAGTTTGCACCCACCGTCCTGTAAAAGAAGTCGAAATTTGGCTTACTTTGGTAAACTGGCATGTTATAATTTCTGCACCTCGGGAGAGGTGTACGCAGAGCGTTAGTCCCTCGAAGGGACCAAGGTATTTAGTTCTTTTTGCCTTTTTCTTGTGCTCCAGGAAAAGGAGGCTCTCTGCTCTTTGATGACCTTCCACCAGCCAGCAGCAGTGACACAGGTAGGGAGCTGAGGCGCCTCACCAAGCCTCTGCCGACCTGCCCTTCTCGGGGAAAACCCAGCGACGTCGCCTGTTGTGCTGGACGCGCGCCAGGTTGGCTGACGCTGCTCGTGGCAATCTGTTTGTGCCCTGATTGTTTAAATCAGGATTCTGAACCTTTTAAAAGTAAACTGAAGTCTGCTCCCAGAAGTACATCCCTCAGGTGTCTTTTGGGGATCTCCGTCGTCTGTGCCTGAAAGCTCCCTTGCTTTGGCAGTGAAAGTACGAGTGTGCTTGCTAAAAGCGAAGGTAGCGCTGGCCCGGTGCTGCCGCTGCCGTGGCTTCTGTGGCTTTGCTGCTGTTGGCACAGACTGCTTTCTTGTTTCTAGCTGTAAGTGTCTTCAAAACCAAACTGCTGGTCTGGCAAGGCTTTCTGCAAGTGTTTGCTAGCACCTGGGAGAAGGTGAGATAATTCACTCTGCCGTATGAGAATAAATCTGTAGAAGGAAGAGGCTAGGGTTCTAATGTCACGGGAATCGTGTTTTGCTTACTAGCTTTAATTTGTAACCTGTTCCCTAACAAATACGCGCATTCAGAGTAATAAAATGCACTTCTTTGCATTGTTGTGGGCACAATTTGTAGACAATAATAAAAAAAAAAAATTAGAAGTGTTCCAACCTGAAATGTTAAGTTCCTGAGCAAAAACTGCAAAAAAGGCTGGTAGCTAAGAAACAAAGTGTGGGCTGGTGGGGAGGATAGCAGCCTGCCAGCCAAACACAGCTGTGCTGCGCCTGAGGTGGGGCCGCACAACACAAAGCGATCAAATTGGCGCTCGCTGGGTTAGACAGCGATGTGTGCCACGGGTTGTACGTGTGCGTATGCGTGTTTGTGGTCAGTCGGTGTGTCTTGTTCAGTAATAACTCTGGTCGCTTAACGCTGTGTGAGCGCGCGAGCCTGCGCTCCTGAAAGTGCTTTGGTATAAAAGTACTTTCCGCTGAATTTATGCGAGTAAAACAGAGCTGGAAGACTTCAGCCACCTGCGTTTTTGCTTTCTTTCAGCCTCCGGTGCTACTGAGCAAGTCTCATCAGCAGGGAGCCATGGGAAAGGGGAGAAGAGAAAGTCCTTGGAGGAGGAAGAGAAGAATGGCAGGGAAGAACTTGTGGAAAAGAAAGTTTGTAAAGGTTTTCAGACAGTTTGAAAACAAATGTACTCAATTTGTACTTTTGATGTTGGGCTGAGTAAGTCCAGACCAAAGCTAAGCTTTGGTGTTTCAGTCCGCTTGCATTTTCAGCCTCTCGCAGGGAACAAACTGCTGCAGCAGTCTGTGGAAGCCCTTCGAGCTCCCTTGCGCTCTCTGCCTCCTTAACCCGGGCCTTCTTACCGGCCCCGCTGAAGCGGCAGAAGCTGAGCAGCAAGCACCTCGGCGTTTGCAGGATAAGTTCCTCTGCTGCCGAGAGGGAGATTGGTTGTGAAACTTCTGCAAGGCTAGAGCCACACCAGTTTCTTTTGCTGCATCCACAAATCTCTCCACTGGGTGGCTGCTCAGAAAACCAGAGAGAGAGGCTTGCTGTTCTGACTTCGGTGCAGGTGCCCGTGGGTTATGTTGTAGCTTTGAGAATAAGTTGTGCTCAGGGGTAGAAAGGAAAGGGTGTGTTCTGGAAATGGCAGGCACCGATTTCCTGTCCTTAGCGCCCTCTGTAAAGCTGTGCTTTGTTTAATCTGGAGGTTCAGTGTCACACGTGCTTTCCTCACCCCTTTTTGGTAAGAGCCCTGTCTGATGCCCAGCAGTCCTGCTTGGCTACAGCTGCCTCCCAAAATGGGGGGAAGCGGCTTTTATAGCTGCTGACCTTGGGGGCGCTTAAAAACCCACGTAACAAAATACCTGGCACCTTCTGCTGAACAGGATATATGTATTTTGTTGCAGAAGGAGGACCAGCGGTGCCAGGATCGGGTTCTGAAAAGTGCTTGCTGATTTACTGGTTTTTTAGCCTGAGCTGAGGAGATGGAAGAGTTTGATTTGCATGCGTGTGTCTGCTTTGTTCCCCTTTAGGGTCAGTGGGCATTCTTGGATTGAAGGGTTATGTGGCAGAGAGGAAAGGTGAAAGAGAAGACATGCAGGATGCACATGTCATCTTAAATGATATCACCGAGGAATGCCAGCCTCTGCCCTCCCAAATGTAAGTGGGCCCCAGCTGCTAGAATAAAGCCGTGGATGGCAGCCATCGCGGGAGTGAAGGAGCTCCGGCTTGCTTCAGCTAAGCCCGTGATACGATCCTTCCTGCTTTGAGCAGCTGATGCTCTTGATTACACCTGCGTTGTGGCCTGTGGTTTGGGCTTGTTATTGGGAGACTTAGGTTGAATCATTAGCCGGGTTCCTGGACAAATCACGGGACTATTTTATATACAAATACTTCCCTTTGAGTGATGCTCAGTTGATTCGGTCACCGACTTCACGAGGATTCTGAGGGCCCAATAACTCTGGATATTGAGCCTCTGTTACCCGAACGTAAGTGCGGATGTTGAGAGACCCTCAGCTTAATTATAAGCAATCAAACCTTGCTGTGTGGATTTTACAGTGTGTAAAAACCTTAACTGTGGCAATGGAGAATGCTCAAAGAAGAGAAAACAGATATCAGAAGTCTCTCATATGATAAGTTTAAATGTCTTAGCAAATTAACATGTCTATAAGTGTGCGTAGGGGGAGTGTGTATATTTAAAGGAACGCTCTCATGCATCATCCTGATACTGGATTTAGCTTCTGGACTGACATTGTCCCGAGAGCTTTGTGCGCTGAGGGATTGGAGTTTCTTGGCTGTAGCGTGGTTTTAACGAGTTTAGGCATGGAAAGAACCGTAGGATTGGTTAGACTGGTGGCTGTGTACTGCCCTTGAGGTGAAATGTTCAGCTGCTTTTATACCAGGTGGTGGTCTATAAACTCTGTTCTGCCCTTCGCTTTCTTGAGGGGTGGAAAATTACAAAGAAGCTCTCAGCTCAGTGCTTGCACATGCGAACGGTGTAAGTGCTCGAATGTGTGGGCTTAGAGAATTGCTGCCTTTGTGCAGTATTTGTTCAGCCTGGCTGACACAAGGCAGGGTGTTATGGAGACCAATGTATTTGATCCCACCCTCTGGCTAATGGCCTTTCTTAGCCCTTTCTGCTACTCTTTGTTCCCTCACAGCACGCGTGTCTCCTACTTCGCTGTTTTTGATGGCCACGGGGGAGTCCGAGCCTCAAAATTTGCAGCACTGAATCTGCACCAAAATCTGATTAAGAAATTTCCTAAAGGTGAGAGAGGAGTGGAATAAGGGCTGTAGGACAACCATCGCCTTTTCTGCCTTGACGTTATGGCAGTGGATAGGGAAACTGATTTGTTTGGGCATAGATCTGCAGAGTTCCCATCCCTGATTCCCAGTGGGCTTGTGGGACCGCGCTGTCTCCCGGGGAAGAGGGCTGGAAGCCTTTTTGGCACAAGGGTACAAGTAGCCAGTTGTGAACCACTAAGCGAGCGTGAGATACGCCGTTGCCGGTTTTGGCAGTGCCGCTTCAAGAGTGAAAATACGCCCGTGCGGGAGAGGGGGGGATGTCACGAATTCTCCATACGTGCTACCATGCAGACTTTTGGTAGCGTGAGCCCAGGATGGGCCCCAGCCGCTCTGCGCAGGGTCTGAGAGGATGCAGTGCCTGTTTGAACACTGGATGAGCGAAGGGAGGGACTGGGATAGGTCAGGTGTGTTTTAGCTGGAGCTTAGCTGCTGTTTTCCCTAACAGGTGAGGTAGTCAGCGTGGAGAAAACTGTGAAGAGATGCCTTTTGGACACCTTCAAACACACAGATGAAGAGTTTCTAAAGCAGGCATCCAGCCAGTAAGTGTAAATGCTTCCCATGTGTTTGTATTTCTTAGCTTGCATCTCACAGGCCTTAGTTGTGAGCTGGGCAGAGGAAACCTTGAGTCGTGTCTATGCTTTGGCGAAACCCTGTACCGCTTAGCTGTGCCGGGTTGTACCTCTGCCAGCTGAGTGTCTGCTAGAGCTAGATTATGGCGTGTTCTGATTTTACTCTGTGGTGAGCGGTCTGTAGGAGCCCTTAGGCTAAAATACACCTTCATGGTAAAGAAAGGAACCAAAACCTGACCGAGAATGCAACTCTGTCCTCCCCAGGGCATCTTGTTTGCCTTCTTTTGGAAGACTTAACCACGTTGCTGAAGTGACTTATCCCATACTGCCTGAGATTGATGCTGTCAGCACAGAGCTCCTAAGTGTGGCAGGAGGGTATCTGCAGAGCAGGACTTTGCAGGCTGCTGTGTGCAGCTTTCTTTAGAGCGTCCTGTCAGTATGTGCTTGCCAAGCTAGCGCACATCTCTGAGGTCATTTTTAATGCCCGGTGTTGAAAGACTTAGCTCTCCCAATGTAAGTTTAAATTTTGCTTTCTTCACCTCTTTTGAAAACAGATGTTGATGAAGAATGTCCCTCATCTTAAGCTTGTTTCTAACATTCTTTTAAAATGAAGCTGAAAAGCACAGCAGCTATTTTCTGTGGGATAGATGCCAGCCTGCCTCCCAGCTGGGTTTTGAGTGCAAGCACCCTTACCTTGTCTCAGTCGCTACTGAACTGACACACCAACTGTGTGGACTAAGGAAGATTGTATTTAAAATACAGTCACTTTGTTACCAGTCCTCTACATGTTTGGGTGGTTTTTTTTTTTAATTTTTTTATTTCATAGTGACGCCTCTAACACAGATGGAGAGACTGTTGATGCATCTGATACTGAGATTCCCTGCTAACTTTCAATTTTAAGTAAATCACAAACCGACTCGGTGTCTTAAGCCAAATCAGATCAACAAGTTTGACCAGGCGAAAGGAAAAAGCTTCCTTGAGTCTGTCACCACGATGTTGTTCCCAAACCAGTCTCCGTTTGGTCAGAAATGCGACTTACGACAAAGGCACTACAAAGGATTGCTAGCGATAGCTGGTATCGATGATGAAATGAATGATCTTAATTCAGCCGCGCCTTCAAGGTTAGGAAAAAAAGGATGAAATATGTCTAGAAATCAGTCTGTCAAAGCTAGTTTCAGTAAAGAGTGGCACCATAGCTGGGCTTCATTGTGGGCAGGACTAGCCTGGCAGCTGTCATCTAAGAAACGCTTCTTGTTTTATGCAGAGCAGCTCTAGAGATACAAGCTTAACTGTAGCAAGTTAAATATCAGGAGAGTGACTGAATGAGTGGGGGTGATGTGGTGAGGACTGAAGCAGGCAAGCTGTGAATAAAGGAAGGGAAAAGAAAGTGAAAAGGAAGGGAAAAGAAAGTGAAAAGGAAGGCAACTCTACTGCAGTCCTGGCTGTGCCTTCCTTTGGATGCAAAGAAGGAGCCTCCTGAGGAGGAGTTTGGGGTGCTTGTTTGCTCGTGGTGCTATAGCTTCTGGGCAGTCGTCATGGCTGAGCTTGTTCCGGCCGCAGATAAGCTTTCTTGGGAGCCGAGTGTCAGGAAGGACTGGTGTGGGCAGCATGGCTGGCAGTATTTGAACTGGTTGGACGCTGGCCATGCATTTACAAGGCAGTACTCTGTGCAGCTCCTGTCTTTTGTCCAGCTTGCTATTTACCACCAACAGTTTCCCTGGCTGCTCACAGGCAGCTGCTGGGGACTTGTGCTAGCTGACCGCTGCGTGTTGGCACATGACGCTTCGAGTCCCCAGGAGCACTCTGTGACTAATTTCTTAAATGTTGTTTCCCCCCCTCCCTGCTCAGTAATCTCACTTTTGTTCCCTTCAGGAAGCCAGCATGGAAGGATGGCTCCACAGCTACTTGTGTCCTAGCTGTTGACAATATTCTCTACATAGCCAACCTCGGGGACAGCCGGGTAAGCAGAACGGAGAAGCCCACTGCTGGCGTATCAATTCCTCGGAGAGCTTTATCCACACTAAAGGGCGAGGTGTTAGTGTGGGCTGTGCCACTTGCCGTGAGCTCCCCAACTGTTCCCACAAAGCATCTTGTTTTGGGTGGGTGCAGGGTACTTCTCTGTTGTCTCCCATAGAACAGAGCAACTGTGTGGTGACTCTCTCTTGGTGGTGCCAAGTATCTAGAACAGAATAGAATGTTTCTGTTGGAAGGGACCTACAGTGGTCTTCTAGTTCAACTGCCTGACCGCTTCAGGGCTGACCAAAAGTTCAAGCATATTATTAAGGGCATTGTCCAAATGCCCCTTAAGCACCGACAGGCTTGGGGCATCACCCACCTCTCCAGGAAGCCTGTTGCAGTGTCTGACCACCCTCTTGGTAACGAAATGCTTCCTAACATCCAGCCTGATCCTCCCCGGTGCAGCTTTGAGCTGTTCCCAGGCGATCTGTCCCTGGACCCCAGGGAGAAGAGCTCAGCACCTCCCTCTCCACGTCCCCTCCTGAGGAAGCTGCGGAGAGCAACGAGGTCGCCCCTCAGCCCCCTTTTCTCCAAACTAGCCCAGCCCAAAGCTCCCCTCGCTCCTCACAGGACATGCCCGCCAGCCCTTCACCAGCTGGAAGCTGGTTGCTCTCCTCTGGGGACATCCGAGGACCTTTACACCCTTCTCAAACGGTGGGGCCCAGCCCTGCCCCCAGCGCTCCAGGCGTGGCCGTGCCAACGCTGGGTACAGCGGGACAATCCCCTCTCTGGCCCGGCTGGACCCGGCGTGTTTGATGCCCCAGGATGCGGTTTGCCCTCCGGGCTGCCCGGGCACACTGCGGGATCCTACTGAGCTGTCGGCCGGCGTCCCCAGGTCCCTTTCCGCAGGGCTGCTCTCCAGCCGCTCCTCCCCCGGTTGACACTTGTGCTGGCATTACTCTGTCCTAGGTGCAGAATCCAGCACTTGGACTTGTTAAATTCCACGCCATGGATGATTGCCCAATGCTCCAACCCACCTAGATCCCTCTGCAAGGCCTCTTGTCCCTCCAGAGAGTCAGCAGCACTCCCAGTTTGGTATCGTCAGCAAACTTGGGAACGGGGCATTCAGCTCCTGCATCCTGATCACCAATTAAAAATATCGAACAGCCCTGGCCCGAGGACTGAGGAACATTGCTGGTGACCGGTCACCAGCCAGATGTAGCCCCAAGCACTACAACGTGCAGCTCTTGCTCTCAAGAAGTTTTTCTTGCTGCAGTTTTGTTGTTGTTTACTCATAAGGGTCTTTTGTCAGCACAGGCGATTCTGTGTCGTTATAACGAAGAGAGTCAGAAACATGCAGCTTTAAGCCTCAGTAAAGAGCACAACCCCACCCAGTATGAGGAGCGTATGCGGATACAGAAAGCTGGGGGAAATGTCAGGTAAGTGCCTAAAGGGTGTGAGGGAGACAGTCTAAACCCTGGCTCAACTTTGGGCCTGAGCTTCTGGAGTTTCCTGAGCCCAGCAATCAGGCTAGTGAGAACCTGGAGAGAATCTGTTGCTGCCTGTGGGAGGCACGGTGGTGCTCGAGATGTCTAAGGACTCGGTGGCTTCAGTTGGTTGATGGGGGCTGGCTTCCCAGGGGCTTACAATGGCCGCAGGGCGCTGTGCTGCGAAGGCGGGAACCCACGTGAAAGCCTGACAGTGTGATGCAAGGATGGATGTGCTTAAGCTTGACCTAGAGAGGTGGACTTGACTGTTTAAGAAGTTGTCACTTGCTGCAAACTGTGGCATTGAACAGAACTCCTTTCCTTCCTTGCAGCATCACCTCTCCCCCCTTGTCCTGTAAGAAGGGGGATGGTTTGAGAGGGCACAAGAAGCCCTTGATGTCAGTCGGTCTTGCTCCCCTGGGGGGTTAGCTGATGCACTGAGGTGGTCTGCAGTAGGAAGGAGGTTTCTGGAGCCACAGCAGGATGATCTTAATGTTCCTGTGCATGCAGGTGTGCATGGCTGCTTGGGCAGTTGTGTCTGATTTCCCTGGCTAGGTTCTCTCCCTTCTTTGAAAGCTGTTCCTTGATTTAGTGGCGTCCTCAGGAGAGAGGACTTGGTGCAGGTGAAGTATCTCGGTGCCTGAGGAGGCAGAATGCCCCCTGGGGTGGGGAGGGGTGGGCTCAGTTCTGTTACACTCCCACGTCTGGAGGGCCTCGTTCCCCTTATCTCTGGAGAGCACATGCTGCTGCTTAAGCTCAGCACCGGTCTATCTTTGCATGCAGGAAAGAGATGGGCCAGTGTCTGTTAGCTTTTTTTCAGAACTGGGGGAACATCTCCCTGGCTACCTGGGAGCCTCTCCCACTGCTTGTAGTTCAATATTTTGGACCCAAGAGATAAGTTGCAAAGTGTGTGAGCATCAGATCTCTCTTCTCTGTGACGTGCCTTGCTTCTCGCTTTTTTTTTCTCAAGCGGGGCTGGTTGGACTATGAGATGAACAAGCTTGTGTTTTTCCAGAGTGCCCAGAAGAGCCTTCTGGGGGAGAAGATGCTCAATTGTTGGAAAGGTGGAGTGTGGGAAGCTGCCTCTGTTGAGACAGCACTCAGTTAATTAGAAAAGTTTAGCAAACAAAACTGCTTCCTAAGGAGGATTGTAACAGAAGCGTTTGCTGCGATCAGTGGTTAGTAAAGACCGAGTGATCAGGAGAAAGCGTCGTGGTTCTTGCTCCTTGGAACTGCCCCCAGTTGAGCTCTGCAGGAGTTGGTGTCCTGACAGGCACAGCGCAGGAGGGGCTGCTGGTTCAGACCTAGTGTTGGCTGCTGTCACTCCGTACTGCTCTTGAAATGCAGTTTGCTAGATAGCTTACCAAAAATAATCTGCGAATTCAAGCCTCTGCCTCCAGGAGTTCACTCAGCATATAACTCTTACTTCCCTGGCTCGCTAGGCTAAGCGGGACTTTAGTCAGGACAGGGAGATGGAAAACAGCCTTGAATTCTCCTGACTTCATTCCTTGCTACCCCTCTCCATTGTTTCCCAAAGCTTCACACAAACAAGCAGAAGGAAAAGGAGACTCTGAAGGGAATATTTGAACTTGCTGGACAAGCGGGTCAGGATTTGTACGAGGCAGCTGAACGTGCACAGGCGGCGCAGCGAGATGTGCGTGTGGGGAGGGCTCTCAAATGTTTTCTTTCCTTGTCCAGGGACGGAAGAGTCCTAGGAGTGCTGGAGGTTTCCCGCTCCATTGGGGATGGCCAGTACAAACGCTGTGGTGTTATCTCTGTGCCAGATATCAAACGCTGCCAACTCACACCCAATGACAGGTAAAGTGTGCCCGTGCACAGGGGGGTTGGCTGTGCGCTCAGCAGAAGTAGTAGCAGAAGCTGGACGACCCTCTGTGCTCAGCTGTTAGGGCCAAGGCACTTCCGACGGATCACCCAGAATTAGAGGATGCTCTTACTGCTGATGTCTTTCTGCTTCTGTTCCTTATCGATATAGTGGGATAACGCTGCTGCCTCACTCTGCCAAGATACTGTGAAGGCTCCTCTTGGAGAAAGCAGCCTCGCAGCAGTGATAACATACACGAACCTTAGACTTCCTTCATGCTCCGAAGAAGTTCACGCACCAGTGTTCAAGCAGTTGGTTAAGACTTGAATTCTTGGATCCCTATCCTGTCCAAGAGTTGTTTCTAGTACCCATAGTGCCCACAAGAGCCATTGCATTTGGCTCTGATACTTGAAGATTTGAGATACTTTTCTAACATTTGATTGGCAATGACAAACTGTTGTGAGCTTTCATATCAGTATGGCCCTGCAGGCTCTCTGAGGTGAGAATGTAACCCAGTACTGCTGCTTTTTCTGGGATTAGTGTTCTGTATCAAGTGATCCACTAAAATATTTCTAAAGATATTCTGAGCATCGGGCTCTGAAACGATGTCTTCAGAGACGTGTGCTGCTCTGACAGGCTGGCCGTGGGATGGTTGCAGTTTTCCTTGTCCGGTGACTCCGGTTAGGGCTCCCAGTTAATACAATCCCCTGTGCAGGGAGGGAGGGCACAGCAGGCTGTCTCCCCCATCCGCTGGTGGGGATCTCTCCTTGCCTTGGGCTCCATATCCCGTCATCCTTTTGCGGCGATAGATACCTCATGGCAGAGTTTTCCAGTCACAGTTATGCCACTGTAGCTTGGTTACGCCGCTCGCTTTTCTTTTGAATATTTCTATATACGTTGTTGCATACCTCAGGAGCATGGAAATGCAAAGAATTTAAAGGGGTGCACATAAGGTATTAAGGTGACTGCGTTTCTCTATTTTCTTGCTTTAGCTACTCCACAGGGAAAATACGTGAATGGAAATGACTCAAAAGGAAAGCAGCAGTTCCTAGAGAAATAATAGAGCTTTCCAGCAGGGTGTGGTAAATTGTCTTGCCTAATGGTGAGCGGGACTGCCAGGATGTCTTACATTGTTTGCCTGGCTCTTTGGCTTGTACTTTGAATTGTCTCTGCTCCATGAATGGTAGGTTCTGGAGCACCAGAGGACTTCTGGTGCTTGCAAGGGATTTTCAGATGAGCTTTATGGCATCTTCCCTTTGGATTGGAGTGTGGCTACTCCAATAAACTAGCTTGGAGGGATTTTGCTGGAGGTGGGGAGCCAAAGACTCAGCCTTGGAACCTGTCTCTGCTTGACTTCCAGGTTCATTCTGATAGCGTGTGATGGTCTCTTTAAAGTCTTTACACCAGAAGAAGCTGTGAACTTCATCGTATCCTGCCTGGAGGTGAGGAGAAGGCAGCATGGGGGCTGGGTTTGTCATGTGCAGGGGACATGAAATGTAATAACTCTGGCTTGCAGAAATGTACTTCTGCAAGGGTATCCTCCCTTATCCCTGAGGTTGTCCTTATTGTTTTGCTTCCCCATGCTGAGAAATTACTGGGTTCTTGCACCCATGTGCTTCTCTGGGAGCAATCAGCATTGTCTTTCCTTGTCCCAACAGGACAAGAACATCCAGACGAGAGAAGGGAAGCTAGAAGCAGACGCTAGATATGAAGCTGCATGTAACAGACTGGCCAACAAGGCAGTACAGCGAGGGTCAGCGGACAATGTCACGGTCATGGTGGTCCGGATAGAGCACTGAGAGATGAGGTGCGGCAGCAGGACTCCCAGCTTGCGGCAGATGTAAGGGAAGGGAGAAGTCGGTGTGTGTGCATATTTGGCTGGGAGAGGAAGGGTCCTCCTGGATGCTCTTCAGTGTAAATAAAGTTGTTTTGGTTTGTTTTTTTTTTTTCTAATAGTTTTAGCTTACTTGGCTCGCGGTGTTTTCTAAGTGGCTGACGCGGTGGATCAGCCTATGTGGAAATCTCTTGTCCTGTCAACCCCCTGCAAATGTCTTGGCAAACCAAATAAATCCATTTGGCAGAGGTGCTAGCAAGAGCAGGCATCTGTGGGCATGAACTCTGCCAGCTCTTCCAAACGGTGCAGTTCTGCTGTTCGTTTCTTTGAGTGTTGTATGAGGCCCTGGGAGAGTGCGGAGCTCTTGGGCCTCAGTGGGAGCTCCCAGTCGGGCTGTACCACGGGGACTCTGCAGTACCCCAAGGCCGCCAGCTTGGGATGTAGCGTGGGCTGGGAAGGAGATCCTGGTTGGGTTGTGAGGTTGCACGCAGCTGAGCGATACAAATGCCACTCGCAGAGCAGCAGCGCACCTTCCCTCTGCTTGCAGAAAACATTGGGGTTTTATCCCAGTTGTTAATGGCAAAAGTGGCTGGAGTTTGCTCCTGATGTTTATTGGGAAAGCATTTTCCCCAAGCGGACCTGCCAGGCAGCAGGGGTAAGGGCAGGCTGTGCGCGTGTCTGTGTGCTATCTGAGGAGCAGGCATCTTGGGTTCTAGGTACTTGTTGCTATTAAGTGTCTGGTATCTCATCCCGTCCCCGTTCCGCTGCCAACTGTTGCTGCAGAGTCAGTGTGCTAACAGAGAAAATTGAGGGGAAAAATCTGTCTTAAGACCAAATGACAGTGTGAAAGCTAAACGGATCGGGCTACCAAAGCACTTAAATTCCAGATTAGGCAACTGTCTTGTCCTGTGGGTGAGACAGTGCCGCGAGGGAGATGAGCCAGCGGGTCTCCGGTGCTTTCTTGTGCAACCTTGCTCTGCACAAGGAACAGTGCAGTCCCGGAGAGGTTGGGCGGGTTGGTGTGGTGGTGCCTGCGATTTTGTGCATAGTCCTGCAAGGGCTTGTGAGGCTTCCCGGACTCTTCTGCTCCCTGTGTTCCCTGGAGCTTTGGGAGATAGGCCCGGATCCTGGGCTGTTTTCTTGAGCACACAAAAGCTATCCTGTCTGGGACAGGGGGCTTGACCATTTTTCATCTTTCTCTGCTACAGTAGAAGTTCGTGGGCTTATGCTAAGTTAGGCTAACTCGGCCTAGCTCACGCTAACCCTCTGCATCTCCTGCAGAGCACTGAGGAAGGAAGCGGGCCTCCAGCACGTCTTTTGGGTAGTGCTTGCCTCTGCCAGCTTGTTCTGCTCCCAGCCGTTCCCCCACACTCTGATGTAAGGTTGCGCTGCAGGGTGAGCTGGGAGGGAATTGCCCACGTTAGCAACACGCTCTGCTGCTTCTGCTCTTGAAAGCCAGATTTGGAGACCAAGATGGAGTAGCATGGAGTTTATTTGATCTGTGGCAAAAGAAACCCTGATGGCAGATCTTGGAAAGGCGACTTCCTGCTTTTCACTGCTCTTGCGCTGTGGAGAGCTGTGTGCTGCGCTGCGAGAGCTGAGCCAAGCACCCATCTCTCTGGTGCTCCCTCCAGGAGCTCCCTCTTGGCTCCAGGGGAAGAGCTGGAGAAGTATCAGCTTGTCGGTCTCCGACTGTCTTCTGTCCCCCTCCCTCCTCTTAAAACTCTTCTTTTCTTCCCTTTAGAAAGAGTACTGGAAGCACAACTCCAGCTGGGAACATTATACGCAGTGTTACGGTATAGTTGATAATGATTTCCGTAAGGTGGATTGTCGCATCCATTTTTCAGGGGAAAGGGGAGAAGGAAGCACTGTGTAGCAGCTTCCACTGGGCTTGTGAGTAGCCAGCCAGTTAGAAAGGCAGGTTCAACCCCAGCTTTACAAGTCAAAAAAAACCTGTTTGCTTGTATTTCCTGGTAGGGTGGGGTCTGCCAGAGGTTTCCTGAAAATAACCTCTCGCTGCCTCATTGCTCAGCAGCGTCCTGCTACTGTGGGGAGCTCCCAGGCCCCTACCCGGGGGTGGCCCACGCAGAAGGGCTGACGGAGCTGCTACCTCCTTCCCAACGCTTAAATTAGCCCCCCAGAAGCTCTGACTTAATCAACTCTTTCAATTTTGTGTTCAAGTGCACTGGGCTCTTTATATTTTGCTCGCAGGGGGCAGCTCGCCAGCTCGGCAAGCCCTGCTTTCCAACAGCGAGTCCTTTCGTATCTTCTCGGGTGTGTTTAGGAAGGGAAGGTGGCTGATCTGAGCGAGACTGCCTTGGCTCACGGTCACGCGTGGTAACTGAGAGGTGCTGCCTGACCCGAGCTCCTCAGCTGGCCGGGAGCTGCAGAGGCCTTGTTTCTGCCAGGATGCTGCTGTTTAGCTGGGGGTAAAACCACGTCTTTCCTTTCAGAGACAAGTTCTCTTTGCCTTGGGCAAGAAGTCAGCATTGAAACTGCACAGCCAGAGGTTCCCTCCAGATCCAAACACCCCCACCCGCAAAGAGCTGCAGCAACAGCTCCTTCACAGAATCCCAGACTGGTGGGGGTTGGAAGGACCTCTGGGGATCACCTCGTCCAACCCCCTGCTAGAGCAGGATCACCCAGAGCAGGATCGTGTCCGGGTGGGTTTGAATCTCTCCAGAGAAGGAGACTCCACAACCTCTCTGGGCAGCCTGTCCCAGGGCTCGGGCACCCTCAGAGGGAAGAAGTTTTTCCTCATGTTCAGGTGGAACTTCCCCTGTTCCAGTTTGTGCCCGTTGCCCCTTGTCCTGTCACTGGGCACCACTGAGAAGAGTCTGGCCCCTTCCTCCTGACACCCACCCTTTAGATATTGATACGTGTTGATCAGGTCCCCTCTCAGGCTTCTCTTCTCCAGGCTAACCAGCCCCAGCTCTCTCAGCCCTTCCTCACACCAGAGATGCTCCAGTCCCCTCATCACCCTCACAGCCCTCCGCTGGACTCTCTGTCCACCCGGCTCCTTGAGGAGACGCGATCTCTGAAGAGGGCCAAGCAGGGCCAGCACAGCCCTCGCAAGTGAAGTCCAGCATGAGGAGACCGCCTTCCCCCCCTGCCTACGTGTGCGGGTCCCTGGGGGAAGGTGGGGCTGGGCGCAGTCCGGGCTATCTCGCGGTGCTGCTGGCACAGCTTGCCCAGTGCTACTAAGAAATAAAACGTGCGGCTCCCTTGCCCCACGCCCAGCCTGCCCGGGTACCTCTCCTCCAGCCCTCGCTCAGGCACGTCGCCCTGCGTCCATCCTCAGCTCAGACGGCTATCAGAGCCGAAGCAAGGAGCATATCGGCGCTGGCCACGGCCTGGGCCCTGTGCCACGGGCAGGGAACGCCTGGTGTGGAAAGCCAAGGGACAGGAATTTGCTTTCATCAAATGTGCAGCATTATCGGGACACTGCTCTGCTTTGAAGATTAGCCTGCAAACGACATTGGCTTCTGCCAGCGAGCATTCTGTGTTAATACGCTGCACGGGAAGCTAAAGCGATACAAATAATCTGTTTTGGGCTGCTGAGAAGCCGGGCAGGGAAATCTGCTGAGGGTGAAAATAGAGGCGTGGGGCTTCGTCCCAGGCACCAGCACCCAGCACAGCGGGAGCTGAGCCCTGCAGAGAAAGCAGCCAGCTGCTGCGGTTGTCAGCAGCATTTCCCAAGATAAACTTCCAGTCTTAGCTTTTAGATAAAAATGAACTCCTTTAGCTGCTTGTCAGGCTTCATCATCATTTATTTATTTATCATCTTTTTCCTCCTCAATTTTTTTGTCCAGGTTCAGTTGGTTCGGCAGCTTCTGCAGCAGCGAAAGGTCTTCCCTGGGCTTGGTGCTGAGCAGGGGAGGTGTGATGGTGGCTGGCAGAGGGAAGGGTCACGCTGCTCCTGGCACAGGTTCTGCTCCCTCTCTGCTGCCCAGTACCTTTTCACACCCCCAGCAGAATGGCGCTGAAATCAGAGCCGCTTTGAATGGTGAGGGGAGAGCCTGCAGCGTTGTCCACGAAAACAGAGGCATACTGCCCAGCCTGGAGAAAGACAGGGCTTACCGGGGCTGGGCCACCTCCTGCGGGCACTGGGCGCAGCCTGGCAGAGCGAAGGAGAGAGCTCTCCACTGCGTGCAGCAGTTGAGAGCTGGAGGGGCTGCTCACCCCCCCCTTCCTTCTAGGAAAGGGCCAACACGGAGGCTGTAGGGCAGCTGTAGAGTCCCAGCAGCCCTCAGCCCTGAATGGCCTTGGGGCTCAGAGATGGGCTGAGAAACAGACTCGGTGCCCGGCCTTGGAGCCGGGGCCACTCAATGCACCGTCCTGCCTGGCAGTCCCGAGCAGAGCTGGCGCCACTAACCTGCAGGTAAAGGACTCCAGTGACGGAGATGGTGAACAGGTCACCACCGCTCTCCAGCCAGGACACGGTCTCCAAATTGCTGCAGAAGAGGGAGGGATGGTGCTGGGCAGAACGTGTCCCTCCTTCCCCTGGGGATGCTGGACTCCCTCCTCCCTCCCTGGCCCAGGGTCCCTCTTCCCTCCCGGCTTTGCCCTGCCCTACCTGTTGTGCTGGCAGTGGGACTGCACGCAGATCAGCACCCGCAGACGATTCCCCCTGCACGGCTGCCCCTTCTGCTGCTGCTCTCTGCGCACTGGGACAGAGGGCAGAATGAGAGCCGGCCCGGCCCTCCCTGGCAGGTCCGCGTGGGGTGTCCGAGGGCTCACCGATGTGCAGCGTGGCGGCGAAGGTGTAGAACCCCGCAACGGGGGCCGTGTACTGCCCGCTTGTCAGGTTCAGCCCCGAGCCGCGGTGGAACGTCCCCTCCCTCGCTGGCTGGGGATGGGGAAAGGCCTGGGTTAGAGCCCGGGGAGCGGCTGTCCCCGCAGGCAGGACGATGCGGCAGGCTGGGCACTCACGATGTAGTAGAGCTGCAGCTCCTGCCGTGCTCTCTGCTTGACGGAGATGTTTTCTCGTGTCCGGCAGTGGAAGGCTGCTTCCACACGACGATGGGACCTGGCCCGTAGGTTGCCTTCACCACTCTCCTCCTCTTCCTCACGCCCTTCCCAGGCCTTCCTGTGTGTCTTTGCCTGCTCCTTCACCACACCTGACCCGAAAACCCAACCGGGGCTCGGCTTTAGGCAGCAACTTCGGCTTTTCCAGGCCCCAAGGTGAGACAGCGCCTGGCTCTGCTGCCCGGCCCTGCGGTGCCTCGGCCCCGCTGTCCCCCCGCCCTGGGGTTCCCCTCGGGCCCCCCTTCCTGCAGCACTCCCTGAGGCCGGTGGGTACCTTTCAGCAGGAGCTGCAGCTCCTTCAGCAGCTCTTCCAGCACGGCGGGGACCCCGGGGCTGGCAGGGGCAGCGCCTGGCACACCCACTTGTAAGGCAGCCCGGGGGGATTTTCCCGGAGCCTGGTCCCCGGTCGGTACCGGCGCTGTGCCGGCCCCTGGCCCGGCCCGTTCCCTGCCCGTCCTGCCCCGGGCCCGGCTGCCGCTCGCCCGCCNCAGGCCCCAGCGGGGCTTCTCCAAGGACCCGCAAAGCTCCTCCACATGTGTGTTTAATGCTTCAAAAAGACTTAAAAAAAAACCCCAACAGAGAACAGATGAACCATCAAACGACGCTGGCGGAGCTACGACGTCCCAGCGCCGGTGGTGGGACTGTTTGCCAGGGAAGCGTTGCCTTGTGCTCGCTCCGTCCTGGCGCATCCTCTGCCACCGCGTACCAGCAGAGATGGGGATGGGCCAGGAGGCACCGCTCGGCTCTGTCCGGGCACCAGGAGCCACCGAAGGTGCCGGCTGCTTCACCACGACCCTGGTCACTTCCTAAGGGTGCGTGCTGCACATCCCGATGGGGAAAACCAGGATGAAGCACCCCACGGTAGGCTGCTGTGCCACCTGAGGACATAAAGCATCCAAAAGCTGTTTTATCTCCTGCCGTTGTGCTCCACCCCGTGCTGGAGCGGGTCTGACACGTCAATGTGCCCAGCAAGGTGCTGGATAGCTTTGGGTGTTGGGAAGGAGAGATTTCCCCAGTCCCCCTCAGGTTTCTCCATGCTGGGTGTCAGCGTGATGGGGAAAGGGGCCGCGGCCACCAGGCACCGATGTCAGTCAGTCTCTGTTAGGATGGGCCACACTTCGGGAGGCCTCAAAATACCCAAAAAGCTCTGAGGTTTTGGAGGGGGGAAAAGGCAATTCGTAAAACAAAATGAGACAAACCAAAAGCATTAGCCAAAGCGTGTTTATAAGCAAAAGCCTTTACCCCGCGGTGGCGGGGAGGGGGAACGTGCTCCCAATGCCCCAGCCAGCCCGGCTGAGGGGTTTCCATCTCCTCCCTTGAAGAGCTGAACTGGCAGCGAGGAGAGAAGCGAGAGAGGGAGAGCGGCTGCGCAGAGTGACAGGCAACGCTGTGCGTTCTCCTACAGCCCACGGTCACCCTGGAAAGCCTCCGTCCACTTGGAGGTGTCCATGAAGATGGAGGAGGAGCTGTGGAAGAGCCAGAGGCAGGGCAGGGAGCCCTCCCGCGTCCAGAGGTCCTTGGTGCAGTCATACACTTCCATCTCCACACGGTAGTCCCCATCCATGCCCTTCCAGTGGCCGCCAGTGACAAAGAGCCGGTCGCCCAGCGGCACCATCCCACCGTTCTCGTGGAGCGTGTGCAGGAGCTGCACCTGCGCGAGGGGCAGGATGAGATGTGTGGGGACTCCCCTGGGGACCTCCCACTCCCACCACGGAGCACCGACCCACTGGGCACGTCCCCTCGCCCTGTCCTCTCTGCGAGGTTTGGGCACCCCTTGGGCCATGTCTTGCTTTTAGCAGCATCCCTGCGTGGTGGGAGCAAGGTTGGGGTTGCTGCGGGGGTCCGGGGCG
>VXBL01004638.1:0-11955 GCA_013400195.1 Aramus guarauna | reverse complement strand
CAGGTGTCCTGGTTTCGGCTAGGATAGAGTTAATTTTCACCAGAAGCTGGGATGGGACACAGCCAGGACAGGCGACCCAAACTAGCCAAAGAGGTATTTCATACCATATGACGTCATGCTCAGCATAAAAGGGGGCTAGTCAGGGAGGGGCGATGTAGCTTCGGGGTGGCTGAATGTGCAGTGTGTGGTTGTGTGTGGTTGTTGAGTCGGGTCGTGGGTGAGAAATTGCATTGTCTATCACCTGCTTTGTATATTCTAAGTACTGTTGTTATTTCCCTCTCCCTTTACTGTCCCAGTAAACTGTCCTTATCCCAACCCATGAGTTTTGCCTTTGTTTTCTGATTCTCCTTTCCATCCCACCGGGGGGCTGGAGGAGTGAGCAAGCAGCCGCATGGTGCTTAACTGGTGGCTGTGGCTAAATTATGACAATGGCAATCCTTAAGATTAATCATAATGGCTCTGTTTACACTGATGGGCTGGAGCAGCCCAAAGGTCGAACTGAAGACTAAATTCACTGCCTGTCATAGTATTTGCCAGTAGGAATAAGTATAGGAAGTAGGATTTGTCTCTGAATGAATTCAGAAAATCTATAGAAAATATTATCAGGTGAATGAGAAGGTCAAATCCCTTAAAAAAATGAATACTATTGTTAGCGCATATACAAAATCATGTACAGGTATTCAGATGATCATTTCAGGTCTGCTTCAGTCTCCATTGAAACAGCTTTTTTCTGATTTCAGTATGCTTGGTAAGTCTACTGTTTTATCCAGCTCATATAGTTTCAAGTATGAAGCTGGGTTTCAAAGCTAGCTGGTGTTTTCTACTTATCCAGCTGTGTCTGATGTTGATCATAACATGTTCCCAGTACACGGGAGGACAATTTTCTCTGCAGCAGTGCAGTAGTGCACCTTTCATGGATCAAAGGGATCCTCTTCAATGTATGCTGGTGAAGCTTTCCAATTGTCTACATTTCCCTTGTGCACAATTTTGTTATTTTGAGTAGTAAATGCTACAAACGTGCAGCATAGATACTGCCTATGACAGAACTCCCCCTAACCTCCCCCCAGGGGTATGGAAGGGCATACTTTCCAGCTGTAGGCAGTGGGATTGTGCTGGCTCCCTGGTTGCCAAACTGCAGAAAAAAAAGCTGCCTTACAGCTTCTGCGTGCCCACGACTTTGACTTGCACCTGCAAATGCCTCTTGGCTGTGAACATGACAAATCGATCCTCACTGATGTGAAACAAGCTGTACGTATGGGTGCCTAGGCCACAAACACAACTTCTGTGGCTCTGACAGGTTCTGGGGCAACAAGTAGAAGATCAGCATTTGAAAATATATTTCTTGGTGTTCTTACTTTAAATTTAAAACAGATCCTTGATATTATTATAACAGCTTTCCATTATGTTTTATCTTAATGTTAAACTGAAGAATGAAACTGTGGTACTGGAGCTGAAGGACCAAGTTTTGTTAGGAAAAACTAGTGTTACACTGTACTATTTCATGGGCAGCTAATAGAGATGTGTTGGTTCTTTTACATGTGACAAGCTTCCTACTTGAGTGGCAAGTGGAATATGATTTGAAAAGGCAAGCAAGAGACTGAGCTTGCACATCTGACCATCCTTCACGGAAATCATAGTCCCAGCATATAGCTGTGCCCATACTGTAATTAGTTTTCTTGCTCTGAGCCTCCTGCCTTGCCTGCTTGGAGGCAGAAGGCACACAAATGTGAAGAGAGCCCTGACTCCCACTCTGGAGCTGTAAAACAGCCTACGTAGCTATGTCATGAGTAAGTTATATGGCACCTAATTCACAAATGTGAAAAAAGCATATAAGTTCAGAGACTGGAGAAAGCTTTTAGGAAGGGAAAGCAGCAAAGACAGATCACATAACAGCCTAAATATGTGACATATCCTTAGATAAAGCTGAAACTACAGCCAACAACTGCTGCTGGAGTCTGCCAGGGAGTAGGTGCCATGACTAGCAAATATGCTTCCTCTGCTTGATGTCTCAGTAGTGCTGACTGTTGAGACCAGAGGTACTCGAGAAGTCCAAGAGAAATGGGTCAGTAAGACCAAAGAAATCGTATTTCATTGTTCAGAAGAGTGCTTATTGGTGCCTATTTTCCTTAAAAAATAGTTGTTAGAATCATGTTTTCAGCTCTGACTGCACCAGACTTCCACGTTATCAAGTGCAAGTGATGATTATTCCCGGTTCAGCAGAGCACTCAGGCACAGCTTAACTTCAGTTCTTAATGCAGTTGAATTTAATACCACTTAACTAAATTCAGTAAGTACTTTGTTGAAGTGTGTCTTTGATCCCAAATTATGTTTTTTGTGGATTTTAGAAGTATCCTGCTTTCGGCTGGGATAGAGTTAATTTTCTTCCTAGTGGCTGGTATAGTGCTGTGTTTTGGATTTAGTATGAAAATAATGTTGATAACACACTGGTTTAGTTGTTGCTAAGCAGTGTTTATAATTAAGTCAAGGACTTTTCAGCTTCCCAGGCCTTCCTTTTCTGTCCTATTAAACTGTTTTTTTTCTCAACCCACGAGTTTTACTTTTTTTCGATTCTCTCCCCCATCCCACTGGGGGTGGGGAGTGAGCTGTGTGGTTGTTTTAGCTGCCCAACAGGTTAAACCACAACAAGAAGTATATATTTAGATGTTTAGAATTTCGATATTGAGACTTTAGAATATCCACAAAATGTCAGTCACTGGTGCTGTTTAAATATTCAGCTGTTTACAGTAAGTGACCTAAATGCTTGTCATTGCTTGTTCTTGTAATTAGTTGTACCTAGGGCTTTGTTACTCTAAATACTAAAAAATAAATTGATTTTAAGGTAAACAAACTCCTGATGCCCTGGTTAGAATATACAGATCCAGTTTTTTTATAGGAACTGTTAGTTTTCTTTATTTCTTTGTAAATTAAGATGTGATAAACTAGTAGGAAAATGTCTGACTATTAAACAAATGTGATCTTGGTATTATATTTTAACAACTATATTTCAAAATTATTATCAATTTGTTACATGAAGACTACTTTGATTGCTTCATGTCCTAATCTGTTGGATAAGTTAAAACAATTACTCAGCTATGGTAATTGCTGCTAACAAATTTTCAATCACTATTCTTTTATTATAAGCACTATGAAAATATTAAATAATTTTGAAAAAAGCTTGAAACTACACAATTAGTGTTAGTTATACCACTCATTTGTTGAACTGTAAATTTTATCCAAAAATATATGCCTGTGGAACCTCATTGAAATTTTTTTTTTGTTATTGATAAGTAGTTGGAGTGTAGACCTTGGACATGGATGAAACCTTTTTCATCCAAGAATCTCCAAGCACCATTAAATGAAATTACACCTCTGAATCAAATCTTTTTGATGCAAATGGTAACATTACTATGCTATAGGTAGATAAGGTGACATATCTGTAGATATAAGTGGTCTGCTGAAACTCACAAAGCAAGTAACTGGCAAGGAACAAGGAGTGTAGGTCTTGGGGCTTCAGTATATAAATATGCACCATATATTTCTATCTATCAGATATCACAGGTCCAGAATAAGAATGGCAGATAGAATCTGGGGCAAAAGACTCAAAGTCTGAGTGACAGCTCAAACACAAGATGGGATTTCCATACATTTTCTAAACATTGCTTCTGTGCTTCCTTCAAAGAAATTTTAAAGAATAGTGAATGCTCTATAGATAGGAAATGTGTGTGTGTAAATAGGAAGGGACTGGATTGTATTTATCCTTTTCTCACTATGATCACTTCTATTTAAAAGTATGTGAATATTAGCGTGAAACAGAATAGTTTCAAGTTAAGCATAGTATTTTTGGGGGGAGGGGGAGGGAGGAGGGAGCAAGAGGAAGGAAAAAACCCAAATGCATGTGGAAATAGCTTGAGGCCTTGCAAACTGATGACATAAAAATTCATGTCTGATACTATAGTCCAATATAGGTGCTTTGAAGCATGTTTTCTTCTGTTGCTTCCTCTAAGGGTTTAGTCCCTTGAAATGATACTCTCTTGGAGCAGAGGCAGAAATGTTTTCGGGAGATTGACATTGAGCTGCTATTCATCTGACAATGCCTCATAGGTCAGTCATGTCTGAAGGAGCAATATGTTTTGCACAGGATATTTTGTTTTTTAAATGTCTCAGTTGCTCTTTTAATTATTATTAATTTGGACTACTTTTACTCACCAGGCATATGGAGGACAATCAGGGGATTAGGCCCAGACAGCATGGGTTCATGAAAGGCAGGTCTTGCCTAACCAACCTGATTTCCTTCTGTGACCAGGTGACCCGCCTGGTAGATGAGGGAAAGGCTGTGGATGTTGTCTACCTGGACTTCAGCAAAGCCTTCGATACAGTCTCCCACAGCATTCTCCTGGAGAAGCTGGCGGTTCATGGCCTTGATGGGTGTACTCTTCACTGGGTTAAAAACTGGCTGGATAGCCGAGCCCAGAGAGTGGTGGTGAATGGAGCTAAATCCAGTTGGCAGCCAGTCACAAGCGGTGTCCCCCAGGGCTCAGTGCTAGGGCTGGTCTTGTTTAATATCCTTATCAATGACCTGGACGAGGGGCTTGAGTGTGCCCTCAGTAAATTTGCAGACGACACCAAACTGGGTGGGAGTGTTGATCTGCTCGAGGGGAGGAGGGCTCTGCAGAGGGACCTAGACAGGCTGGATCGATGGGCCGAGGCCAACTGTATGAGGTTCAACAAGGCCAAGTGCCGGGTCCTGCACTTTGGTCACAACAACCCCATGCAACGCTACAGGCTTGGGGAAGAGTGGCTGGAAAGCTCCATGGCAGAGAAAGACCTGGGGGTACTGGTTGACAGCCGGCTGAATATGAGCCAGCAGTGTGCCCAGGTGGCCAAGAAGGCCAATGGCATCCTGGCTTGTATCAGGAATAGTGTGGCCAGCAGGAGTAGGGAAGTGATTGTGCCCCTGTACTCGGCGCTGGTGAGGCCGCACCTCGAATACTGTGTTCAGTTTTGGGCCCCTCACTACAGGAAGGATGTTGCGCTGCTGGAACATGTCCAGAGGAGAGCAACAAAGCTGGTGAGGGGTCTGGAGCACAAGTCTTACGAGGAGCGTCTGAGGGAACTGGGGTTGTTTAGTCTGGAGAAGAGGAGGCTGAGGGGAGACCTTATCGCCCTCTACAACTACCTGAAAGGAGGTTGTAGTGAGGTGGGGGTCGGCCTCTTCTCCCTGGTAACAAGCGATAGGACCAGGGGGAATGGTCTAAAGTTGCGCCAGGGCAGGTTTAGGTTAGACATTAGGAAAAATTTCTTCACAGAAAGGGTTGTCAGGCACTGGAATGGGCTGCCCAGGGAGGTGGTTGAGTCCCCGTCCCTGGAGGTATTTAAAAGAAGGATAGATGAGGTACTTGAGGACATGGTTTAGTGGTGGGATGGCAAGGTTAGGTTAGCGGTTGGACTTGATGATCTTAAAGGTCCTTTCCAACCTAGATGATTCTATGATTCTATGGTTCTATGATTTACACTATATTACAGTCAAGTGATGACTGGCTGATGTGGTTTAGGCCCAGCCAAGCACCATGCGGCCGCTCGCTCACCCCTCCCCCAGCGGGGTGTGGAGGAGAACAGAAAAACAAAGGCAAGACCCTCCTGGGCTGGTGTAAGGACAGTTTACTGGGACAGCAAAGGAGAGGGAAACAATCAACAACAGTACTAATAACAAATATACACAATGAGTGATAACAGAAAACAATTTACCGATCCCACGGCCGACTGGACCCTCAGCCCTCCCTGGAGCCGCACTGCACCCCACCCCTCCCCCACTAGCCCCCTTTTATGGTGAGCATGGCATCACATGGTATGGAATAGCCCCCGGGCCAGCCTGGTTCACCTGGCCTGGCTCCTTGTGAAAATTAACTCTATCCTAGCCAGAACCAGGATAACAGGGTTCTTAGCAGACTGTAAAATGTTCCATAAGAGAAGATAGAGCTCCAAAGCCTCCTTACTGTAGCCAGTTCTGGTTTATATCTACCTGACATTCTTTATTTGCATGCACTCTCTTTTATACATTGTTTAAATATATTGTAAGATTGCTGCTTTTGTAGTAGTATAAATAAAAACCTAGAGTAGGTAATCTCATTCTCAGTTCATTATTCAGTTGCATACACTGGATTAGCATAATATTTCAGGTCAGCAACTAAGGACTCAAGCAGTATTTTCCAAAGAACTTTTTATCCTACTTTTATGATGATTCATACTTGAAAGACAAAAGTAATGTCTGTCTTAAGGCTTCATTTTAAGTAGTGTTTTGAGATTGTGCTGGTTTTGGTTGGGATAGAGTTAATTTTCTTCGTAGTAGTGAGTATGGGGCTATGTTTTGGATTTGTGCTGTGTATTGGGTCTGGCCGAGATGGAGTTAATTTTCCCCAGAGCAGCCCTCATGGTGCTGTGCTGTGTATTGCTAGCTAGAAAGGTGTTGATAACACACCAGTGTTTTGGCTGCTATTGACCGGTGCCAGCACACATCAAGGTTGTCTCTCCAACATTCCTCCCCACCTCAGCAGTAGGCTGGGGGTGGGCAAGAGGTTGGGAGGGGACACAGCCGGGACAGCTGACCCCAACTGACCAAAGGGCTATTCCATACCATATGATGTCATGCTCAGCATATAAAGCTGAGGGAAGAAGAAGGAAGGGAGGACATTCAGAGTGATGGCATTTTTCTTCCCAAGTAACCATTACGCATGATGGAGCCCTGCTTTCCTGGAGATAGCTGAACACCTGCCTGCCCATGGGAATTGGTGAATGAATTCCTTCTTTTGATTTGCTTATGCATGCGGCTTTTGCTTTACCTATTAAACTGTCTTTACCTCAGCCCATGAGTTTTCTCACTTTCACTCTTCCGATTCACTCCCCCATCCTGCCATGGGGGGGTGTGAGTGAGCGGCTATGTGGTGCTTAGCTGCCAGCTAGGGCAAAACCACAACAATGACTTTGATTGAATACATAGTTCATTCAAAATGGTAAAATTTTACTCAAAGGGTACTTTTATATCTAATGACTCAGTTAGGTTTTAAGGGGGTTTTGACTCTTCCATCATCAGAAAGTATTGTTTCCAAAATCATCATTTATTAGAGTAGTAAGTCTTTAAAAAGTACAAAGACAGGCAAAGAGGTGAACATCATATTCTTTTTAAAAGTCTTCTAAGGAATAAAGGAAAGGTAATTCAGTCTCTATCATCATGCCTGGATCTGCATTCCTTCCTCACAAACAGCTTTATTGATCTCTCTGTCATTCCTCCCAAAAGAACTACTTACATGCATTGGAAGCCCTCCTGTTATGTAACATGCGATAACATTGAAAGCATGTAGGGGAATAGCTGCACCATTATGCAATGTACAGTACAGTCTATGAATCAGGGCTCCCTTACAATGGTCAANGGTCCAACACACTAGCCTCCTCCCATTGTCTAAGCAGAGAAAAATGCAAGGAAAAAACCTCTAAATTATTATTGGAATTTTAATTTTTAATGCTTTATCTTGCTAATCACACACCATACACATATTAGTTTTTATTACACCATTCACAACTTGGTAACCAATATCCCTTTAAAGGAAAATATATGCCTTTGTTCTAACACTTAAGTTGCAATTGCTAATGAAAACAATAATATATCTTCCATTTCTACTAGCCAAAGGTCTATCTACTTTTCCTATGACCAATCATAACAAATACATCAAGAGTTATTGCTGAGCGTGATGTCATATGGTATGGAATATCCCTTTGGTCAGTTGGGGTCAGCTGTCCCAGCTGTGTCCCCTCCCAACTTTTTGTGCATCTGCAGCCTACTTGCTGGGCCTTGTCAAAGGTCTTGACTCTGTGTAAGCATTGCTCAGCAATAACAAAAACATCTTTGTAAACATGTTTGTATTATCAACACTGTTTCCAGCACAAATCGAAACCATAGCACCATACTAGCTACTATGAAGAAAATTAACTCTAACCCAGCCAAAACCAGCACATCTGTGTTGTAAATTTAATTTCTGTCTATTTTAAGCTTGCTTTTAAGATGTAGGACAGCATAAGAAAGTTACAAACTCTACGAGGTGTTTAGAAAATGCAGCTTATCGAGATAATATTACTCTCGCCACAGCTAACACCTGTAAAGGTCTTCTGTGAATGTCATCTCATATGTCACAAATAATGTCACAAATCTTTTGTGAATGAAATAATACATCAGTTCCAATAGAAGAAGAACTTGCTAGCAAGAAAAAATATTTTTTTCAATAAAATAAGATACTATCAAGAGTAAAAGCAAATCTGTAACCAATAATCTCCAAGGCATGGGTGACTCAAAGCAAATAATGCTTAATCCTCCTGATATGCAAAGTATTTTAAAGATTTGCAATTGGGAATATCTGAGCAGTTATGAGTTTTTTTTAAAAAAATGCTTCTTGGGTTTTATTGAGAATTCTTGGTGGAGGCGATGCATCTGTGGGATGTTAGTCCAACAATAACAGCTTTATTGTGACCACTCATCATGGCCAGAGAGCTCTGCCTCCTGAAAAGATGGATAATAGGGGAGGCCCAAAGTGCTTTCCTTGGTCATGTGCTGCAGCCTCAGAAACTGCCTTCAGCCACCCACTGCAACCATCCAAATTGGCAGGAGGGCTCTGTTCCTCTGACAGGAAATGAACATTGGTCCTTTAGGCAACCAGCAGTGATAAACAAACCTCCTGCCTGGAGCTCTGTACAGTGAGGTATTAAAGAACAATGACTGCAGAGCTATAGAGTCCTAGTGTAAGGCACCCATGGAGGACATTGCATAAGGAAGCCCTCTGTACTGCTGCGTCACACACTGAATTACCTCGGGCAAATGGCTACAGCTTAGATCTTCAAGGAAGATTTTTATGGCACTAAATCCAGCCTACCTCTAGATGTATTTATACTTACAGGCACCTGTATGACTACTTAAAAGGACTTAAAAAGTTCAAGTCCGACTTCTAGACTGGTGTTTCTCTAGCCAAGTCCCTTGAGAAACTTTCCCCTTTCTCAGGATTTGCCTTATAGGTGCTTATTTGTGCAGCATCGGTTTCAGATATCTCCAGACACAGCCAGCAGAAGCAATAAATGTGATTACAGACCTACACTCGCCAAAGGAGGAGAGGATCCAATTCCCTCCTCTCAAAACAAACTTGTCCACCACTTTTAAAAAAGTCTGTGCCTGCTACTGTTAAAGAGACAAGATTAATTAAAAATAGAAAAAAAATGTTTAAGATGTTTTTTTAAGTCCACGGTTTAGGGAATTCCTTGGAGACATGTCTTAGTTCTCTGAGGAGGCAGATGTCTCCTCATGGCTTACAGCCTTTACTTCCAGAGTCTGTGCACTGAGGAGTAGGCTACTTTATAAAGGCTATTTGCTGACATTGTGTGTGCTGATCCTGTTTTAAAACAAAGCATCTGTGTAACTGTATTTCCAGAGGAATTCAGTGCTTTCATTGGGCCCCAAGGGTTAAGAGTCCTGGGAGAATTCCCAGTGGACTGGCATCCCAGGGAAACCAGGCATCACTCAGCCCAGGCTCAAGACCCTCATAAAAAGATAGGTGTTGATTTTCATATTGATAAAAAGAAGATAGTCTCTGATTTTTATATAAAAAATGCAGTCTGTCATTAAATTAGGCACTTGCAGTATTAGTTAGCAGGTAAATGGGGTTACTTGGGATTTGGCTTGGACTGCTTTTGAATTTGGTTCCCTGTTGCTAGTTGTATATCTCTAAACAAGGGACAACAGAAGAACAAGTCCATACCAGGTGTCGAGAGAGACTTAGCAACACCTTCAGCTGTTAGGGCAAAGGATGATCAGTAACTCAGAATCCACTCCTACCTCCACATCTTCCTGGTAACCCTTGGATACACCACCAAGCTAAAGCGGGGGGAGGGGGGGTGGACTTTAAAGAAGATTTTATTTAAAACATTCATTGGCATGCAGTAACAGAATTCTTGGCACAACAAATGTTAGGAGACTTGTTTTAAGCGTAATAGGCCTCTCAACATTGTTAGACAAGGAGCCAAAAGAAGGGAAACATAGTCAAAAGGCTGGATGTATTTTACAGATCAGATAGTCCCATATTAGCATCAAGCCTGAGCTCCTAATTCCTGTTCTGGTCTGCCCTTCTAACACTCATGTGGTAAAACTTTATTTTCTCTGACAAAACCTGCAGTGCTCCTGTTTAGCAGAGTACTTTTTATAGCACCTACAGGTTGTTTAAGGATCGGGCCATGACAAAAAGGTCACAGTTTACACAAGGGAAAAGAAAAGCATGTGTTACTGCAGTTTTTCTGAAGTGGAGTCCTGGAAAAAATCCTTTAAACTGTGCATAGCTGTAATGTGAAAGGGGACATTTGTTTCTTCAGAAGGAATTATTATGGTGCAAGAATTGTCTTGGCAGATAAACAGAACATATTTGCTTGGTGTGTAAATAACTTTTTCTTCTGTAAAACCTGAGTGAGTATTGCTCACAAAAAGAATTCTGTTGGCATAGGTAACTCTCCTATTGAGGTCACATTCTAGAGTTTGAAATGTGGGAAAACTGATATTTTTTTCCCCATTTTTCTAAGAGATTAGTCATATAAATATTTTCTAATTACAGAAAACACTACACATGACTTTGCCTATTGAAATGTATTCCTTTGAGTGTCTATTATGCAGTTTCACTAGATGGACTGCATCCTTTCACAAAATCACGTGCAAATGAGTCCTTCACTAATTGGCTGACCTAGGGAAGAATGAAAACTCCAAATCATTGCAGCTATCCTGACAGAAATTCCTCTTGAGCTCAAACCACAGGAGGTCTGTGCTTTTGGAGATGCAGCATGCTAATCTAGCATTACATGCTGTTCAGCTGTGGATTCTATCTCTATGCAGTAGCAAATTGGCCATGTTAACATCATACATTAAAGCCAGGCTGAAGCTCTCAGCTGAATCTGCTCTGTTGAACCCAGAGTCATAAAGGGTTTCTGCTGGAAAGGGGTCATTAACACAAACTTCACAGAGTTGAGGCGAAAATCTGGCTTATTTGAAGGGTGGGGAGAGGACAGCTCTGCTCAGCTGAGGCAAGAAGATAGTCTTACTTAAGCTATGGTCATCTCACCAATCTGGATCATTTTAGGACTCAGACAGCAGATGCTCAGATTCCAGATACAGATTTTTTTTTCCCCCAATTTAATACTGAGTGTGTCAGAACATGGAACCCAGGGCTCTCCTGGGTTTTTAGCATGGAACAAAAATGTACCCACTGTTACACCATGACTCATTTTGCTGCTCACCAGAACTCAGTGAAAAAGAGTGACATCTTCTTGCCTATTTTTCTTTGGACAAAATGACTTATATCTATACTATTTCACCTGGATTTTTTCTCTCTACTTATTTTGTGAGTTGTCAGTGGCAGGACTGTTTCATTATTTGCTGTATAAGAAAGGAAAAAAGTTTGTATTTATAGCCTACCCACAGATGCTGCAGCTACCCAACCCCCCGCAACAGACACTGCAGCTACCCAACCTACCCAGCGCCCCACAACAGACACTACAGCCACAGCTACCCACCCCCCCACGACAGGCACTGCAGCTACAGCTACCCAACTACCCGCGACAGGCACGACAGCTACCCAACTCCCCGCGACAGGCACTGCAGCTACCCAGACCCCGCAGCAGGCACTGTAGCCGAGTCAAAAGATCAACCCATACCAGTATCAGTCACCACTATACACAAAAAGAAATACACAAGGAAATCGGTTCGCTTANATACACAAAAAGAAATACACAAGGAAATCGGTTCGCTTAGTGAATGATGATGCTGAACCAGAACCATCACGGGAGCAGGAAGAAGAGCCAGAACCAGAAGTAATC
Source organism: Aramus guarauna (assembly GCA_013400195.1). Taxonomy (NCBI): domain Eukaryota; kingdom Metazoa; phylum Chordata; class Aves; order Gruiformes; family Aramidae; genus Aramus; species Aramus guarauna. The sequence goes on along the minus strand of VXBL01004638.1, from coordinate 66 downwards.
ACCCGATCCCTGTCCCTTAGTGAGCTGCGAGTTAGGCGGAAATATTTCAGCCGACTTCCAGGGGAG
>VXBL01004637.1:8422-31530 GCA_013400195.1 Aramus guarauna | reverse complement strand
ATTAGTGCTCTATCTGGGACAAGAAAGGCTGTGCTCTTGGCTGTTAGTGGTGTACAAAAATTGAGAAGGTCCTGAGGACAAGGAGGGAAGGAAATGGACTTGGGCTCAGGGATAAGCTGAAAGGAAAATGTAAAGGGACACTATCAAGTTGGTAGACTCTTTATAGGCAGGGTCAGCAAAATTTTTGCTCTCAAAAACGTATTTAGAAGCTACTTGCCCAATGCTCATTAGTAACCCAATGTGAAGGTTGGAACCTTTGGAAGAAGCTGGCATTGGCTAGTCAATTCTTTAAAAAACAACAGGTAAGTTCAACAGCCAGAATGGGCTTATTTCAGGGAAAAGGAGTAGCAGCAACAACAAAATCTAGAGTGTCAGCACAGAAGACAATTGTTTCAAAGAGGAGACAGAGAACTATTGAAGGAAAAACAGTAATGAATTTGGGAAGAAGAAACAGGAACTTAGCTTCCACAGAACCTCTTTGAAGTTAAAAACTCATGTGGAAAGAATAGGTTTTAGCAGAACAAGTGCAGTGTCATGGTTTAACCTGGTAGGCAGCTAAAACAACCACAGAGCTGGTTACTCACTCCTCCTTCCCCTCATGGGATAGCAGAGAGAATCGAAAAGGAAAAAAAAAAAAGTAAAACTTGTGGGTTAAGATAAAGACAGTTTAATAGGACAGAAAAGGAAGATGATGATGATAACAACAATAACAGAATATACAAAACAAGTGATGCACAACACAATTTCTCACCACCTGAAGCCAGTGCTCTGCCTGTTCCGCTGCCACACTGCCTCCTGGCCAACACCCCTTATATACTAAAAGCTTGACGTCATATGGTATGGAGTATCTCTTTGGCCCGTTTGGGTCAGCTGTCCTGGCTGTGTCCCCTCCCAACTTCTTGGGCACCCCCTGCCTTCTCGTTGGCAGGACAGTTTGAGAAGCTGAAAAGTCCTCGAGTGTGTGGCAACAGCTAAAACATTAGTGTGTTATCAACACATCCTAAATCCAAAACACAGCACTACATCAGCTGCTAGGAAGAAAATTAACTTTAGCACTGTGAAACGAGGACATGCATTACCACGCTGCCTAAAAATGGACACATACTTTCATTACTCCTCTCCCTGGAAGCTATCCCCCTGCTAGACAAATAGCCTACTAGCAAATACACTTGAGATACTATTTCTTTTTAAAAGGTTCATGAAAACAGTATCAGACTTACAGCTTGTCCATTTGCTTCATAAAGTGGGCATTTTTGTTTGATCTTAGCCAACTCCATATTCACTTGCTTGCTGACCACAGCCATAGGATTTCCTCCTGGAAAATATTTTGTATAGTTAACAGAGTACTCCTGCAAAGTTTGTCTGCAATTAAATAATAATTCCACATTTAAAGCTGTTGCAGAGACTAAACACAGCAAATCTAGTGCAAAATGCATTCCAGTGAAGTAGTGTAACACTGTCAAAGGTCTACTCTTCACAGGTGTTCTTACAACAAGATCATGAAAAAAACCCCACCACCTACCCACCAACACGTAAAGGACAGTATATAAAAAAGACTGATTATAAAAGCAGAGTCCTGGGCGGGGGGGGGGCAGCAACCTTAGTACGATTTAAAGTTTATAGCTATAAACATGTCTTCAAAACATTTGTGAGCACAGTGTTTGAAAAGTCAAGGAAAGCTCCCACAGCTGCACAGCAGATTTTGAAAGTGTGGGAACATGGTGATGGAACCTGAAGAATTCAGTCCCTAAAAATTTAGTGGAACTCCAACAAGTGACACAGTGAATGTAATCTATGAAAATGATTACATGAACACCAACTGTATCTGGATGATGTGTAACTAAACAGATTAGAAAAAACAATCTAGGAGATTCCACATGAGGAATAAAAATAAGGCAGAAAGTATTGACTTTACGCATCCAGAATCACTAAATGTCAAAGCTTCTCTCTAAGTACAGCAGAGGAAAGGAAAAGAACAGACACAAATGGGAAATGTCATAAAGGAGAGGCAACGTAGATTTCCTCCACAAAATTAATTTTGGGAAAAGTTTTTCAGATCTAGCTTCTCAATGTTCTCTGATTCTGCAATCCAATCAAACCCAGACCCTTACTTCAAAATAAAAGGGGAAATTCAGCCACCCTAATATCTTCTTGTCTTTAGAAAGGTGACTGAAAAAGTAGAATAGTTTTGAAGTTGGTCTAAATGAGCTCCTGCTTCAAGCTCAACAACCTAATAAAAATTTTAGCTCTTCCATGGTTTACTAACAAACCCAGAAAAGTTCCCGTAACTTCAGTCTTTCACCTTCCCAAACCACAAGCTCAACCCCTTCAGTAGTCTTCCCTCCTCACATCTCTTCCAGATTCAGAAATATGAAGGATGCCCTTCAAACCATCTCGTTCACTACAGGAATCTCTTTGTCCACCTCACATGTTGCCTCATTCAAGACAAAGGGTAGGTTATTTTGGAATGGAAACATCCATGACTAATTATTACAGTCTTTCACTAGGCAATCTTAAACCTCTTTTACCAGGACTGTGCAACTTCAGTATTATTTGTCTGGAAACAATTTCTGTATGCAATTTAAAAAGACTAATCATAACACAGACGCCAAGATTTGGAAGTCAGTAAAACTCATGTTTTATTATAGGTTTTATATTTTATCATTTCACTGCATTACTGAAAGGTATTCCACACTAAACACCTGCCCATCACCTTAGCAGAGTAACCAGTATAAATAACTGATGCCATCCCATGAACCAGCATTAAATAGGAAGAAATATGACTTGTTTGCCATTATTTTTAAAACTATTTTTCAAATCACTTAGAGAAAGGACTTTTGGGGTTTAAATACTGACTTTAAGAAGGGCTTTCTCTTTAGAATGGCTCTGTTCTTCACTCCCCCTCCTCACGTCTTTTCCCCCCATGTAAATGAAAAAACATGCTCCATCTCTGTGGGGTCTCTCCCATTTTTAACTTTGCTATTTGATTGCTCTTATTTACTTTGCTCTTAGCTACTCAACTAATCCCCTCACTACATTCCTACTTCTCCATCTTCAATTTTAGCTTATACTTTGGAAAATCCAAGGGAACAACTAAGTGTTACCAAGAAATTCAGTCCATGGACCTGAGCTCAGAGGCCACTGGCAGCTTTAGAAAGACTTGCTCAGCAAGCGCAGAGAACCCAGTACAGATACCACCTTAAAGGAACTGGGCAAAGGAACAAACACACAAAAGGGCAGCATGCCAAGGAAAGAGCAAAGAATTCCACGAAGCACAAGCAAACTGTAAAAGCATGGATCTACAACAGTTTGATGACGTGACAAGCACCTCTGTGACTTCAGTGACCAATGACAGCTATGGCACTAACAAAAATCCCAGCTCTTGTTGTGGGCTGCCATCTGTTCTGAAGATTCACTGATGAAAAATGCTAACTGCCAAAGAGGCTGAACTGGAGCATCTACTTTTTAAATAGTTAAAAATACTCAATTATTTTGCCCATGAAAGATTTGTAACATCTTGTCCCACAATTTTCCTCCTCGCTCCTTTTTACTTTTAAAAACTCACCAAGTCCTGTTACCACCATTGCTCCTAGATCAGCAACATAGTTCCCTTTGCGAAAGGTAGCAACTCTTCCTCCCACTCGGTCCTTTTAAAAACACAATATATTAAACCTCCGGTAACATTTGGTAATACATCTTAAACAAACATAATCGCTGAAACTTCTACAGAACGTGGAATAAATATTCTCTTATCCAAAGGTTCAATAAATAGAATGTACACTTTTCCAAGAACCTCTGTAAATGAATGCTTGATCTCAATTAATTTACATAAGTTAAGGAAAAAAAATTGTTTAAGTTGCATTTAAAAAAGGGGGAAGGGAGGAGGAGGGGGAAGGAAGATGTCTAATCTGATTTGGACAAATTTAACTATCTACTTTAGGGTCTGTTGTGATTCTAAAAGGAATCCTTCATTGTCCATGGACAGATTCAGTTACATACTAGATTTCCTCCTCCCACTTCCTACCACAAAATCCAATATCTATACAGGAAATTATTGAATTGTGCTCAAGAAAACAGAATGTTAGGGTTAGAAAAACCATTAGCCAATTACTCCTATCTGTTCTCCACAGAAAAGCCATCTATCAATCAAGAAGATAACCACAAATCAACAGCCCATTTTAGAAGCAGAAAAAAAAGTTTTTGATTCTTGACACGCACTACTGAGTTAAGGATGACACTTATTTTCCTACCACTTTAAACTTAATAAGGAAAAAAAGCCACCTTTCCCTATCTCAGTCCAGCTAGCAGGATGATATCAGAAAGAAATATAAGTTACAATTGGGCAAAGATCCCAAACAGCTACCAATTTATATAAAAATGTAGTTTGCTTTTTAGTAATTAAAACAGCAATTCAGAAGCATGTAAACTAATAGTCTAACAGTTACAGAAAATGAGCAGACACAAAGAAACTACAACCTGAATCACTGAAATCATGATGTGAGAAAATACCAGATAGTCTTAAAAAAGTAAAAATTACAGACTACTCAAGACGAGTTGCAGCAGTCTAGAGAAAAATGCACAATATTTTTCAGTCATTATTTTTAAATAGCCTCTTGCCAGATCTACATACTGGTTACAAGAAAGATACATAGAACAAAACCCAGGTTACAGCATGGATCTCTTCCAGCTTTAAAAAAATAAATAAATTTGAAAACCAAAACAGACAAACAAGCCAAAAAAACAAACCCCACAATACATTCAGGTGAGCAAAAGACTCGTGCTCTCCTTCGCTCTAGTGGTATGGAACCTGTGAAGCACAGTCTGCAGCTCTTGCTCCCCAGCAACACGAGCAGTAGCTAGCAAAATTAAAAGCCTGACACATCACTCTGATAAAAAAAAAAAACTTAAGCAGATTCTTTTCATTTGTGCTAGAAAAGTGTCAGAAGTAAATACGCAAACAAAATGAAGTTGTAGAGTAAAACATAAGATAAACTCCAATTCAATTGGTCAATGGGTTTATTTTAAATTAGTATCAAGCTGTTATTGATCAGATTATATGACAAGAATTCAACTGCAAAAAAAAAAAGGGGGACATTCCAACTCAGGGCTAGATATAAAAGAATACCTTGCTACTGGAAGAACAATCAGCTAGTTCATGCACCACAAAATGTAGCTCTATATAACTTTACAGCCTCTGTTAAACACACAGTAATAAATAAGAAAAGAATTAATGTAGACTTAAAAGGTGCAAGAAAAATATTCTGTCTGATGTTGTACGGCAATTCCAAACAATGATTCTATTCAATGGACAAGTTCTTGAAATACAGACTTACATTCTGCCTTCCAGCGAAAAATCAGTTCCTAATCATGAAAGGAAGAAGATTCCAGGCTATTACTGGTGTAAGCATATGACACTAGGACCTGACTACACAAGTCCACCCCTGAGAAAGCATTAGCCAACTCCCAGTGAGAACAGATACACTCGTTTCCTAGTGAGGCAAGTTTAGTACTCAGCAATACGTCCCAGCTGCCTGTAACTACACACAAGCTTACCCATCTCCGGCACACTGCTGGGACACTTAGCCTTATGCTAGCACTGACTGTGGTTACAGGTTAAGTTTCTGTATCGAAGTAAAATAGCACAGAAATTCATACCCGGGCTTCCAGAACTGTGACATCCATTCCAAAACTCTGCAACTGCCGAGCTGCTGCCAACCCAGAGACTCCAGAACCAATAATGATCACCTTTCCAGTCTTCTTGGCTAAAGAAAGGGAAAAAATAAGCTACAGGCTCCTATATGTGCATTACTACACTGCAAGCAGTCGTGTTAAAGTTGCATTTAAGAGATACCAAGAACAAAAAGAAGCTTCCTTCTCAGCCATAGTTCTGACAAACTCTTTAACAAAACAAATAGTCACAAAAAGAAAATGGAAGCAATCATGTACATAATATGGTAACAGTAAAACACTTTACATTTTTTCTTAATGAGACAGGTACAAGAAAAATACACCTGTAGCGCATCTGTGTCAAGGAAGAAAACAGGAGGAAAAATACTTCTGAAGGATAATTGTTTGAAGAAACTGATTCTTAATTACTGTAGAACAAAGTATTATAGTTTTATTTCTTTCTGCCCCAGAAGAATAAAACCTAGAAAGGACAGACAAGTTCAGCATTTCTAAAATTCAAGCATCATATAAACATGTAACAGATCTAAGTACAATAGTGTGTTTCTGTCCTTTGTTATAGAAACAAGGAACAAAGATAACTCATTAAACAGTGGCAGTCACCGTATTATCTACAGAAGATTTGCAAACACTTTCCCCTCTCAAAGTGATTTACTTAAATACATGGCTTCTCCATGCCAAAATAAAAAAACCTCATGAACGTCTAGAGCCAGATGGCTTTCCAGGCTTTTTTTTATTTTCTCAGCACCGCAAACCTTAAAAAAGCACTCAAAAATTTGTCCCCTAACAAATCACAGAACAATAAAACAAAACTCCAATTAGAGACAATTTTCAAGTTTCTTACTTGGAAGGGGCTTCACTCTTTTGTAGATACCAAAATTGATTAGACCATGCCTCTCCAGATAGCTGTGTACTCTGTGAACGAGCACCGTATCACCTAAAAAAATTATAATGTTTTAAAATTATTCTGTACGTTCAGCAGCATGTATGTCCTGAAAACATATTCACAAGCAAACATGTAACAGCAGCAATCCAGCAAAGTCACACTGAACGTATCCCTTTCTGCACGTCCATCTGCCCTCTGAAGAATCCATCTTCCTGAAGAAGGCTGAGGTTCAATTTTCCAGAAACCACAAGTTGTTTTCCATACTATACTGCAGTTTTGAATACTGCCTGAAAAGCAGTACAGGACATTAAATGCTTCTATTTACCTAGTGTGGAAGAACATCTTTTCTGAAATTGACTGCACAAATCTGGAGATCTTTACAAAGAACTGTAATGCAATTTCCCAGTATTAAGCCAACCCATTACTGAAGCACTGAATTCTCTATTTTGTTTTTACAAACACAGTAATTCACTATTTTCAATACTTGACAGTGCACCTGTGTTCATTTCAGCAATATTTTCTTCTTTACTTACTACTTTATGGCTCCCCTCCACCCTTTTCCAGTTTATTGGGATCTTTTTTGAGAAGGGTGGAATGGCCTACAACTGCAAGCAGTAACTCCTTGCTCTTATTTCCTTCTTTCATCATGGACAGTCCGTTCAAGACTTATACAACTTTTTAATGCCTCTCAGAAGCCTTATGATTAAGAAAATCTCACCGCTGCAAACCACCATGAAGTTGTAGCAAACCCTAGAAGCTGCATGTGAATTCATTCACAGGAAACTTCTGTAACAACCCATCTTTGAATTCTGCTAGGTATATATTTCTTTACCAGACAAATGAACTGTAACAAACCTGAAACACGAGCATACTGCAATATCCCATTCTGTACATGAACACTCATGGAGCACAATAAAAGGACCCATATGAAGCACTCTTTTTACCCAGAGCAGCTTTTTCCCCCACCAAAACTAAAAAAGAATAGCAGTGATACATACAGCATGGTTTTGCAGTAGAAGACTTGACTTACTATTATAAGGTGCTTCTAATTGTTGGATAGTTGCCTCAAAGGTCAACTGAATTTTTGGGTTATCCAACCAGAGCTGCAGCTGTATTTAAACAAACAATAAGAGAGATTATATTAAGCAATACAAGCGGTGTTTACCATGTGCATGTTTGTTAGCAAACACTGTTAGGAGATGAAAAACTCTAACAAGTTAAACTTTGGCAGTGCTATCCAAGCCGCACTGAACTTTGCCTTCCAGTGTTCTTTAAGGTGCAGTACAGTCCATTTTAACTTCCTACACCATTTCAAGTAAGTGGAAATGCATCAAGCTAGCAATCTATAATCACACATGCAAGAAAACATATACAGCAAGAACAAAAGCTCCAAAATGGAAGCACCAGGATGCTTATAAGTATAGACTTCCTTCTACCTGCATGGCATGTCGTATGTGTAATATTTTAAGCGTGCAACATCAGCAGCATCTGACTTTTCAGCATCAAATTTCATGTTATTTTTGCAAAATCTGCAGAAGTACTTGTCATCTTATGAAGTTTATTTATCTCAGACCTTTTATATCAGTGAAGATAGATTAGATGGTTAGACACTACCATTGACTACACTGGCCACATAGGTACAAGAAAGAACAGTTGGAGGACAGTTACGGTTCAAAAACCAAGCAGGAAGAGCTGCCTGTGAAAATATTAATTATGTCACCATGCTAGAAAAAAAAGCACAAAACACAATCACAACTGTTTTCCCAACAGAAATCCTACTTCATGGCATGGGTGGCAATAGTTAAATAACATTTTACCATTCAATGCTAGATCTAGGTCACACATAGCATCCCCACACCATTTTATGTTCTGGAATTAGTCATTTATTCAGGTATTTCTCTACAATTGTACTACTGAACTTTACAGCTCCTCACAGATACCAAATTAAAAGTGGAAATCATCTAAGTATAATGAATAGGAAAGATTAAAAAGAATTTCCACATAATTTGGGATGCCATTTGAGACAAATTTCATCTTTAGCATACTACTGTCTTCTACTCTGCTTTCAAGTAATTTTTAACAATGTTCTTTCTGATCATTTCTGAGTGTGGAACTAACCATTTCATAGTATTACACACCGTAATGCTCAGATTCCATTCTCAGTTGGAAAAGCACCAAACCCATAATCTATGTTTTTAATATAAATCTCTATGTATGTGTATATACAATTACTTTCATTATGCACATTAGTTTACTTTTATTTAAAATTAATTTTATCTGCTATGTCATCACCCAGTTACTCACAAGTCTTCATCCTTTCCAGTTTTTGTAGTCCTCATTTTACTACCTAAAATAACTTGGTATGTGCAGCAAAAGACCATTTCTTTACAAATTCTGATTTTTAGACCCTCTAAGAATACACAGAACAGTCCAGGCCTTTAGAGATTTTAAAGGCTTCAAAGCACAAATGCCCTGCATTGCCACAACAGATCATTTAGCCTACATTCTGCTTTGTACATTTTCATGATCTGCTTTAGCCAACAGTAATTTAGCATGAGCTTTTACTGTTTTGGAGGTTTTTTTCATTGAGTGGTTGGTGGGGTTTTTTGTTTTGGGGTGGGGGAAGGATTCATGTGGAAGATCACATGAAGTGGATCTCCTTTGTTCACTTTCTCATGAGTCCTCTGAAGAACTCCAATGGACTGTAAAGGATAACTTCCCTTTATAAAGCCTACTGTGAGCCTTCAAAAATACAATTTTACTCACCAGGTCATTCATTCAATTCCTGATTCCATTTGTTACCAGGCAAATTGGAAATATCAGGCTTACTTGTCTAATTTTAACCTCCAGGAACTCGGGGTGTTCATGCCCCCTTCAATATTTTCAAATCCCTTGGTACTGTGCAAGCTCCAAGTACAAGGATGCCCACTGCAGTTCACAGCTCTTGTAGGGCTCTGCTGAGCACCGAGTTTGTATTACCATTTGCTTCATCTGCTGTTCTATAACCTCTGCTATCCTGACTGGAGGAGATCCTCTCACAAGTCCAACTCAGAAAGGGATTCCTGCTTAGGAACTTCTAAGTTCCTCCATAGCGAGTAAGGACCAAAGACCAACAACGCAGCTTTTGTAGTGCAGCCCTGCAAATACCCCTTCCAAGCATTCCTTTAAATCCCAGTCATTTATTAGTTCCAGTGGAAGGCTTTGCTGCTGCTGCTAACGTCTTTGCAAAAGGATTACTCTCTATACATTTTGAACAAACTGTTTTTCAAACTTTTTGGCTTGCCTTGGTCTGCTTTTACACATCTCACGACTTCCCAAAAGTTACATCTTAGGTTGATTACAGGGAGATTTCACAGGAATAGCAAGTGTCACACTCTTAGCATGAAAATGTCCACCATGCATAAATTTCAAATAACTTCTTTAAGTTATTAAGCATTGAGTGGTACCACGGCTAATACACTGTGATGGCCCTTTGATCTTCTTAAGTCTGAAAAAACCTGAATGGTGAATAAGGCCTTTTCTCTTTTAAATATGGTAACAAAGCAATTTTCAAAATATTTCTTGCTTTCCTACTGTTAATTTTTCTAACACGACTTAAGTTTTCTGAAGCACTCTTTACTAAGTACAGGAAAAAACCCTGAACCCTGTTTGTGTGCTGAGGAACCTAAAGCATTGTCACAATTTAAAAGCATCATCTGCAAAACACAACAGTACAGCTTAAGTTTTATTAAGGTTTATACTTCAGGCATGCTTGCCTGAACTCAAGTGAATGAACTCCCCAATGAATTATTTTAATATTGCCCCTTCTTACTATATTTTGAATTGGACATAAATGCTACAAACGTTCAAGCAGTTTCATTTCTTCAACATTACAATTTCTTTTGTGAAATCAAAGCTGGCAAAGTAACTATTCTGTTTTGAGAATAAGCCACATGACTGGCTTGATGTCTCAGTATTACAGCAACTGAATACTAAGCAAAGTAAAAAATCAAAAGCTCCAAGGTTTGCCTTATTCTAAGCAACAATGTATTTGATTGAATATTATTTCAAGTATTCTACAGAGACTTCTTTAAGATCAAGTAACAGAACATTTGCACCAGCTTTCTGTTTGTTTACTTTTTAAAAGCTGTATTAGCTGAATCATGTAGTTTTGATGATTGGTATGACCGTGTTTTGGGTATTGTAAATATGCTACAGAATCTTTATGCTGCCTCACAGCATTGCCTCAATCAAGAACTGGATAAACCTTCCTTAGCAACTTAAAGCATGATTGGATGTCAGAAACAAAACCTCACCATCTCAGGACCAAAAAATCTGCCAACTGTTAGACATGGTAACTGCCAAAAAGTCTTTGCAAGGTACACAAATGTCCTACTTTTTTTTCATCAATACTTATATAATAAACTTACGGTGCGGTTCCTGATGTATAGAAACACCTTCTGAGTCTGCTGTGGCCCACTGATTATATCAGGGAAGCAGGCAGCTTCTTGAGATGTCATACGGTCATGTGGAAGTCTACTCTGGAAAGCTGCACCCTCCACACCTACAATAAAAAGACAAATTGTCTACAGGCACTGCAAAAGGAACTGCTAAATAAGTATTTTTACACGACCCTTCCTAGCCAGTGCATCCAGCCATGAGGTGATGTGGTGGCCAATTTCATGTCATGCTTTCATTTAGTCCTTTTATTTACTTCTGCAGGACATGCATATTCCCATGTCAACAGCTCTTTGAATTACAGGTATCATCTAGGGTTAATGGAAAAAGCTATACTAGAGGGAAAAACTAAAAACCAAAACACTCACAAAAACCACCCAAAACCAAAGGAAAACCCCCAACCAACCATAAAAATAAGGGGGGCAGGGGCACGTATCAATATAATATATAGTATATATAACATATCAATAAAACATAACTGCTTTAGATGCTGTCCTTCATTTGTGTAGTTTCTAGTTTCTATCAGAATATGAAAAACATTCCGGAACATGTTCAAAGCCAAAAGATCTGTAAGATACAAGCACAATGCCTACAGTCCTCCTCTCACCTGCTTTTAAGTTTCATTTGCACTGAACTCCTCAAGCTAGAGGAACTCATTCTAACCTGTCCTTTTGCATATTTTATATACTCACAACAGGCAGTGCCATGAAATACAATCCTACTTACGCTTTTCCTGTGTCCCCGCATCAGGTGCTGCCTATACTCAACAACTACAGATTTCTGACTTCTCCTTTTAAATACTCCACACAGAAAAGACTAATGTTGAACATATACAGTAGACATTTTCTCTATGGAAAGATTTCATTCATAAAGGCACCTGTACTTCTATCAATTCAAACACTGGTAATACAGTTATATACCCTATGTTCCTCAATCTCATCTGAATGTTATACTATATATAAATATAAAGTAACAAACTAAGACACAGCTGCACAAAGCACACAAGTAGAGTGCAGAAAGCAAATCTGGAAGCCACAGCGAGCAAAATGAAATACTGAGATGTGATATACAGCAAGAACAATATAGATCTCCTACATGCTTAGGAAGTGACTTAAGACTGGGACAGAGGAGAGGACATTCGATCTGAAAAGATGTAAATCAATACATCCTAAGGGGAAAACACCCCACAAGTAATGCAGTAAGATTAAGATAATTTGCTGAAACTGGAATTGTTCAAAAGATTATAATAAATACCAAAGAAAAATATAAGCTTACAGTGTGTTACACTAACCAAGAAAACTGTTTGAAAATTTGAAGTTAATGTGCAGAGGTACACGTCACCGTATGGGGAGAGGAATTCTGTTCTTTCAATTCTGATGCAACCACACACACCTTTAACTTTCAAGCATTTTTACATCTTAAAGGTGAAGAACAAAATTTAAGCAAGGAAACAGTTGTGAAGCTAAAAAAAAATTCATTCACAAACAAAGATTAGAAGAGCTGTGTGATGACTCAAGGTAAAGAAAACTGCCTATAATCATTTACAGGAATTTTACAACCCGAGGAAATTAGTAACAGAGGGTACAGAGCACTGCAAGAAAGTTAAATTAACAACAGGAAAAGTTGACACACCCGCAACACTTCTTGACACTCAGCTATGCAACAGAAACCTGTAGCTCTGTTAGAACGTCAGCTTCTCCAGCAATAAACATTTCCCAGCCCTTTTGTTGTCCTTCAGTCTAACACTGGACCAACTGGACAAACATCTATATATGAATGCATATGCTAAACTACAAACTCTGTAAACCTGTGCATGTAAATCAAGCCAAAGTTACCAATTTTCTGATACTATATTAATGTTAGCAAATCTTAATTAAGGTCCTAGATCATCAAGTGTTAGCAAAAAACTGAGCAGCACAATTTTCAGAGAATGGTCAATTAAAGATTTGAAATGCTGAATCTGACTCTCTCTTACAGACTTATGCTAAAATGAATGTGCCTTCTCCAGATATTTGCTAAAAAGCACTGACTGTCACGCAGTGAACAATTACCATGAAACGCTCACATATGTGGATTTAAGGCAACTTGCCAGTTTCTTGAAAAGCTTTGCAATTTATTTCTTCAAATTGAGAAGCCAGAGAAAGCGGTGCTCCTAACAGCCTTGGAAAGAACTCCAAGGTGGGGTTTTTTTGGTTGTTTTTTTTCTTGGGTTTTTGAAGGTCACATGTCTTTTATGGCAATACTCGGACTTCAAAATGTCAGAAGAGCTCTGGATGAGCACTAGTATTTAGGAAAAAAACAAACCACAAAGCCAACTGTATGCTGGGCTGCATCAAAAGCAGCATGGCCAGCAAGTTGATGGAGGGGATTCCCCCCCTCTGCTCCGCTCTTATGAGACCCCCCTGCAGTGCTGTGTCCAGCTCTGGGGTCCCCAGGACAAGAAGGACATGGACCTGTTGGAGAGAGTCCAGAGGAGGGCCATGAAGATGGTCAGAGGGCTGGAGCACCTCTGCTATGGAGACAGGCTGAGAGAGTTGGGGTTGTTCAGCCTGGAGAAGAGAAGGCTCCAGGAGGACCTTATAGCACCTTCCAGTCCCTGAAGGGGCTACAGGAAAGCTGGAGAGGGGCTGGTGACAAGGGCAGGGAGCGACAGGACAAGGTGGAATAGCCTGAAGCTGAAGGAGGGTAGATTTAGCTTAGATATTAGGAAGAACTTCTTCCCCATGAGGGTGGTGAGGCCCTGGCACAGGTTGCCCAGAGAGGTTGTGGATGCCCCATCCCTGGAAGTGTTCAAGGCCAGGTTGAATGGGGGCTTTCGGCAACTGAGGCTAGTGGAGGGTGTCTTGGCCCATAGCAGAGGGGTGGGAACTAGATGATCTTTGAGGTCCCTTCCAACCCAAACCATTCTATGATTCTATGACAGAGTTTGACACCAGAATTTAGAAAAAGTCTAGCTATTATTAGAGAAGATATTTTATTCAGCCCAACTACAGGAAGATCTTATAAGAACTATATGTCCTTGAATTTACTTTTCCAACTACACAGCTCAAAGTTAAATCCATTTCAGGCTGATTAAATCCTCCCTCTTAGGGCTTGTGTTTCATGAAAGCAACACATTCAAGAGAGTATCAGTTCAGAACTACACACGCTTTCCTTGGGGCAGGCAACTAAGGACTGTAGGAGTGGCTCTGCTTACACTGGATTCTCATCTCCTCTTCACACACATTCACACACACATTCGCCACTTCCTGACATTCAGCACCAGCAACTAATGTCCTGGGTTTGATTATCTTCTTCCCCACAGAAGAAATCTTGAGGGATGCTCTTCATTTAAAGACTTACTGAAACATCTGCAGATGAAAAACACTCTGAAGGAAAGTTATTTGGCTGCTGAATCAGCCAATTGCTACAGCATACCCTCAGCATATATATATATAAAATGCAAAAAATGCAGAATTTCCAAACAGCCAATGCCTGCCTAAACATGAAACAGGCAATGCATCCTTAAGCACACTATCTATAACAGCCAGAATTTCTGTGCGAGTGGTAAGATCCAAGACATAACTAGGCTCCTTTAGTTAGAACAGCAAGGATGCACTCTCAGATGAGTATCTTAAAGGCTTATTTGCTTCAAAAAGAGCAACTTGGAGGTACAGAACAGGTTCTGGAACCTTCGACTTCTTTGCTAATCCTCAATTCTCAAGTGAGAGCAAAAGTGGCAGAGCTGGAGGAAGATTTTCAGTAGTACTCTAAGTATTTAAGAGTAAAGACACCAATTCTGTGAATTAAGCAATAAACGCATACTGCTAGCATCAGAGCCGAGGTCAAATGGCAAATACAATTCACAACCCAGTCCACTGGGCAGCAGACTAAGAATCTCCAACAGATAAATCTTATGGGCTAACCACTGGCATACTGCTCAAGCACAAACCTCTTCAAAATAAAAAAACAAAAGCAAAGGAGCAAAAAGGTACTCCACGCTATGTTTCTTCCGCAAATTAGAAAAAAGGTTTACTGTGCTGAAGCCCAGGGTTTTCTGTGTCATTCTAAGTAGTAGAAACTGTCTAGGTAAGAAGTATCTTTTTGCACATTTGGACTCCTCTAAACATGGAGAGGAGTGGAGGGATGAGAGATCGGCCTGAGGCATTTCAACATAGGTTAGCGTCCTTTTCCGCAGCTGGTACAGACCTCAACTGAAATTTGAAAATTCCTCTCACTTTTTTAACAAGTGGGTAAACAACTCCTGTATCTCTTGCTAAGTTCTGGACAACCGCACCCATGCGCACTTGCAAGCATCAATCCCTAACTTGGCGGCTCTTGCTACTAAGTGGCAAGCATCAAACGCCACCCTCACCTGATGCTTGGCCGTCTCCATACCCTCCAGAATTGTCGTCTTGAAGTCCTCCTGCTTGCCCTGTGGAAGGAAAGAGGAGAACTCAGGGACCTTACTCCATAAGTTAAATCATACTGGACATAAAGGCCCGGCAGTTGGCGTTTTAGGTGTTAAATTTCACCAACTAACTAAACCCATTTTCTGAGAATCCCATCTTCTGGAACCTAGGTTCAGGGCACCAAATTCTGTGGTCTTCTAAAGTGTTATCCATGTTACTGGAACGCTTTACATCAGGCTTTATGGGAAATAAAGAAGTACACAATATGTAGCATTCCTGGTGGATAAATACTTATGATCAACTTCATTAATGGCTCAGATTTGAATAAGATTACATTTCTTACTGCCAAGATCTGGTGGATGGGTACCATCAGATTCTACGTATCTCAACCATAAGAATTTGATAATCTTGCCCTTGGTACTCCCAAGTCTCTCCATATGCAAGGGGATAGTTTGAACCATTCTGAAAAGCCTCTTACTTTCAAGAAAGCCTATTTTTTTTTTTTTCTTTCTTTTTTGCCATAAACCCTTCCTTGAAGCTTGATGACAACTTTTTTTGAAAGGCTCAGACTACTTATTTTGGCTTCAGCACCCTTGATACACCAACAATGTTCTAACACAGGAAGACCACCTTTGAAGCCAAGTACATGTCAATACCATTGATCAGTAACATGATCAATACACAGCACTGAAAGACATCAGTCTTTCAACATACCCAGGGCTGGAAACATGAGGAAAGGCAAAGCACTCATCTGAAAGATCTGAAGGAGACTCAAAATTACTTTAGCCTGCACGTAAGTGCTGAATTGCAGCCTTAACAGGGCTACAACACAACCAGGAACAGAGCATTTCTGCAGGAACAAAGCTAATGTAGGTCACCTCACACACTGCTAATCTTCACAGATGCTAGCTCCAAGTTTAGCCCATAAGCAATATTCTTCCACAGTCAGATATTTGCTAAGTCTTGTCACCTCCAGAGAGCAGGAAGCTGTGGAACAGAGACATGTGAGCACTATTCCTGCTCCTCTACCAAGGCTCCTTCCAACCATGTGCTTCAACAGTCAGCAAATTGGGTGTTTTCTAAAGTCCAAACAAATCCTCACTGAAACAGACCGCTGAGGTCAAGGTAGCAAACGGAACAGTCACTTCCTAGAGCACAACTGATAAAGGTATCATCTCCAAACAGTTAAGAGTAAGATCTAACCTCAGGCTGAACACACAATTGTTAAGATTACTCCTTGGAGTTTGGGATTGAGTGGACAATTTTGCCAGAATATAATTTGAGGCTCTTAGGGGATACACTAACTTCAAAGAATTTAATCTGAACTACAAATTTAACCCCTAAACAAGGCACAGAAAGTGAACCAAACTTCTTCATACTTTGATAAGCTGGATTAATGTCTGGAATGCCGTAACATTACACACCTACAGATAAAATAAAATAGGAACTGAAACAAGAAAGCCGTTTTCACTCAGCAACAGTAGAGGAGCAATAGTCAGTACTTTTATATAATTAGTCTACCAGCAGGGAAGTTCAGAAATTCACAAGAGACCATAACAAATAATTGAACTTTTACAAGCCTCAGAAGTCCCAAAATCGGTATTCTACATATCTGCAATAACAAGAGAAAATTCCTCACTTCATCTACACTGTAAGTACTTTATTTTGCTGGGAATATTACAAGACCTGCTTCCATTTTGGGAGAGACTAGCACAACTCAAACATTAATATTTATGCTCCAATGTGGGCCATTAATTTGCAGGAAAAGTTACACTTGTGCCTTCCATAATTTAAGAAATTGAAAAGATGCTGACATCAGCCTGTGACATTCATTATCCCTGAATTAGCACTGACAACGAGTAAAGGGGACAAAATTGCTCTCAGTTTACTTACAAAAATGAAATCAGTATTTTCCTCTTCTGTTAGTAACAGCTAAAACATCTTCAGTGTTAGGTCAAGAAAAAGCATCACTGTTACCGCTTGCTTGGACACAATTCTAAACGCTACCTAGTCTGAGTACAGAAGTGTGGAAAGAAGGCCTGCTACTGCATATTGCCTCTCCTTCCCTGTAAGAAAGTCACACTCCATCTACAAAGGAACAAAGCAGCAAGCAAACTGTTGATCCATGTTAACGTCAAATTATTTCAGCTGAACACAACACGTGCAGGAGCAGAATCTGCTGAAAGGCTCAAGGCAACAGACCAATGGACCATGAGCTGAACAGCGATCAGGAAGAAGGTCTATAAGGAGTCCACTTCATACAATCATCCACTGTCTTAAAATAAAGAATAGCGGTACACGATTACCACCGAGTACAGAATTAGGAAAACAGAAAAAGTCAGATGAAAAGCAGAGACAGAGCACCACTAGTTTGACTATTCATTTGACATTAACCTGGATGATATTCAGTCTCACACTTCCTTGGAAAACAGCAGCTAGAAACACAAGATTACCACAAAGTAAGAACACTGACAAAACTGAAAAGACGAGCAGTTGAAGAAAATCTTGAGGAAGCTGTAAAAATTAAAATCCAATTTGGTGAGGGCAAACAAAAAAAGATCCTTAGATGAGAAAAAAAGAAAGAAGCAAACTCCTTAATTTCAAAAGGGGTATTGGCAAACAAGAACACAAATGTCAGTCAGCACTGAAAGTGAGCTTGAAGCTTTTTGCTATCAGATAGTATGTCTCAAGTAACAAAGAGGTGAGATACTTTAAGGAAATCATCTTAATCATGAAATATTGTTATGCTTTTTAAAACTGCTCTGCAATAACATGCAGTAAATCTTGCAAATCCAGACTGTAACAATCTGCGTAGCCAAAACATCTGGAATTCCCCACAGCTGAGGACATTAATGGAACCTACCCCAAGTAAACCCAGCATTTCCCTGTCACCTAAAGTGTGATACTTAACAATATCCTTCTACTGTAAACTATCTATGAGGACAGACTAATGAAATACCAGCTACTGTCAGTTACGTTTTTAAGTTTGCACAATTAGGCTTTTCAACACAAAAGGTCATAACCTACAACATGACAGCTTTACATCTCCACTGTGTTACATAGGTAACACAGTTTACATAGGTAACATAGTTTTCGCAGGCTTTAAACACACAAGGAAATTAAGGACTGCAATGAGAATAAATTAACAGTAACACACAAGCTAACTTTCTGTATTTTGTTAAATTTTCAATAAGCAAACCTGCTCTAGTATTATTGTCCTATTTAATATTTCTTATTGAGCACTTAGATTTTTTGCTTCAAAGAAATGTCAGAGAGAGAAAATCTCAATTATAAACATTGCTTCTATATACAGCAGACTCCATGCCTCTTCCTGCTAATGGCTGTTTGCATTAGAAGTTTCAATGCACTTTAACATCCAGCATAAGATGACCTGATGCTCTTGACGCCTGCATTAATAAAGACAAAGATAGAGAGATCCACCAATGTATATGGTTTCAGAAGTCTTTAAAAATACAGCAAGACTAGCTACGGAATGACAACTGAAAATCTGTCATCTTCCTACATCACTGCTTCACGCAATCACAGGTTTTCTAGGAATGAAGAAAGGATATGAAATCTACTTACTTCTAGGCAGCTAGATACAGCCTGTTTTAAAATTGGTTGTATTTAGACAACTAATATTACAGTGCTTGCAGAGCAACTGCTTAGAAGACCATTGTGAATATAGAATAGCATGAGTCTACCACTGCCCATCTTCCATGTTTCTTCCTTCACGGGATAAAACACTGTACTCCAATTATTATGTTTCAAACTGATTTCAATAATCATTCTTAGAGGCAAAAAATGGCATCTGAGATATTTCAAGAGTGTATTAATATTAGGTCACAAGGACTGAACCCAAAGTCTAAGCTAAATTAAATAGTAAACCTAAGATAGTTGCTTAATTACACCTATTAAAATTCCATTTTTGATGTATCAGCTACAACTAGGGGTGGGGAGGATTTTTATCATTGCAAATATTTCAGTCAAGGCTATAAGCTATAGTATTCCTGTATCAAGCCAGAAACCAACAGCCACAGCTAAGGAGAGATTACAGGGGAAAATCCTGAGATAAAACACATTTGTAGCTTTTAATATATTTTCTGACACTGAAGGTAAGTATCCCCAAACTAATGTCAGTCTTATTGTCTACATTCTCAAACTTGCCAGCCAAAAAAGAACCCAATTAAGAGCAGCAGAACTGAAGACTAACAGTTACTCACATCAGTAATAAAACAGCAAAAGTTCCACTACTATATTTCAGCTATTGCCTAAAACTAATCAGCACACACATCGTATCGTGAAATCTCTCTGACAGCTGAACTTTGTAAAAGATGATTATTTTCATAGTACAGTGATACACCAAGACCAGACCTAACTAACGGTGGTAGCCATAAACACAACAGAGGTAAAGAATGGATAGGGTACCATATCTAATACTACAAATTTCAAGAGCTGCATCCTGAACAAGACTGATCAAAAATTTTTCCAATGTAAAGTGAAGCTTTACAAGTCTGTCAAAGGTAATGAGGAAAGCACTGAAGTTTAAGCAAACAGTATCCAAGCAGAATTTAAGATTAGTCATAGCTTAAAGCCATGGGAATCACTGTGGATTAAATCTGTTCTCCTGCATAGCGACACCCCCAGAAAATCCAACCTCTTCTCTCTCAGAGGAATAAGTGAATGTTGGTACACAAGCAGGTGTGGCTGGTAAGTGCCAAAGAGCCTATCCTGGTCAATAAGCTTCCAAAGACAAGTCAATAAGGATCCTGAGAACATAGTACGAGAGTTTTAGGTTAGTTTGGAATCAGATCATGCATATTCCCATCTTTACCAGGCTGCTCTTCTGCGTTTTTCCCCTCCTTCCACCACCATGTGGAGCCAGCAAAGAAAACAGTGTAGAACAATCATTGAAAACCAAACATAGGATTCATGATGCTGCACCTGACCCCACATAATTTCTGGCAATAAAACAGGTAAGTAGTGTCAGAGGAAGAGGTCTCTCGTTACTCACCAGATGGCTCCTCTGGCTCACTTTCATTCTCTTCTTCTGCAGGAGCTGGTGGAGGTGGTGGTGGTAGTTTTTTCTCTTTCTCAGCTTTAGCATTTCTCTCTTCTTCAGAGTAATACTCATCTTCTGACAGGTTTGCAAGACTCTCATCCATCTCTCTATACTCCACCTGTAAAAAGCAGAACATAGGATAAACACACTGAAGATGTCCGTAAGTTTCACTATTAACATGAACATTGCAAGCAACAAAATTGCTTACAGCTCAAAGAAAAGGCCTCAGTTACCTTGTCCAGTCTTATGACAGCTACTATGTTATAAAATCTTGAACAGCTCAACAAGTTCCACTTGTTTTTACCTCCACTAAAAAAAATGTCTTCAGCACCCACCTGTCCAAGAGTAGGAACTTTTTACTCGTATTGAGCACAATTTATATGTATTTGTTATATCATCATTTCACCTCTTTAGTTTTCTTCCCTTCCTTCACCTCCCCATCAAACTCAGGGATAACAAACTGCCTGTGTCCAATCCATATCTTCCAACTTGAATTTATCTGTGAAGCATGGGTGACCAGAACCGTGCACAAGATTTCATCTTGCCCTGGTACAGGGGATCACATTTGCCTCATCTCCAGCATGGTCACAGTAGGGCTCAAGACAAGACCAAAAAAAAAAGAAAAATCTTTACTGACATATATGTTTTGTTCTGTTCTCCCATAAAAATAAGTATTACCAGATAAAAAGACTTGCTCCAACCTAAAGGAATGTGGAAACTGAAGAAATAACCTTGAAGGGAAGCACCTCATACTGTTTAATAAACCAAGCATCTTTCCAAGCTTTGTATATTGCCATTGCATTTCCCTACCTATTAGAAAGCAAAAAAGCACTTCTCACAATATGCAGCCATGGAAAAATAAAAAGAAAGCAGTTAGTGTACTTCCAACATCCTACAGCTCAACTTCTACTGCAAGATAACAAAAGCATTGGGAAGCTCATGTATAGGAAAGTCTAAATTCCGCAAAACATTATCACACTCCATGATCTCCTATCTGTCAAATATTTGCATCTCATCCTGTCCAGCACATTCAGTTTTTCACAGCTGAGCAAATGTTGCACCACCAGGATCTTCTGCAAGCTCCCGCTCTGAAGCAAGTTACAATGATCCCACAGCATCATAAGTACAGTATCACAGGTACCTGAAACCAACACAAACTAGTTCTGCCTTAAGGCCCTCTCAAGTCTCCCATCCTCCCTGAGCTCACACAACTTTCAGAGAAAAATCAAGTCCAATAAAAAACCCTAAGCTTTTCCCTAGGTTTACTTTTAATCTGGATACGGTCCCCAACTCAGTTCACAGCACTAACACTCGCACTAAGGCAACCTTGTGCTAGCCTGAAGTGATCATAGGGATATGTCGTGTTAAAGGAGATTAACGCCCCTAGAAAATGGGTATTGTTAATGCAGAGAAACATCACCAAAATACAACCCGCAAATAGTGCACTAATTCCTACTTGTTAACAGACCACTGTAAAGCAAGCAAACTGCAGGTATGCTGCCTCTGAAGATCAAAGAATCACAGAATAGTTTAGGTTGGAAGGAACCTTTAAAGATCATCCGGTTCCAACCTCCCTGCCATGGGCAGGGACACCCTCCACTAGACCACGTTGCCCAAAGCCCCATCCAACCTGGCCTTGAACACTGCCAGGGATGGGGCCTCCACAACTTCTCTGGACAACCTGTGCCAGTGCCTCACCACCCTCATCATAAAAATTTCTTCCTTATGTCCAATCTACATCAACTCTCTTTAAAAGATGCACCAGATTGACCTACCCAACAGTTCCTATATGCAAAGGATGAGTCCAGCTATCATGTCATACAAGAGCTCTGAAGAGCAAGACCTTCAATGCCACAGCTACAGTACAACAGCGTTCCTAAACGTAATTTCAGCTTCCATATCAAACACACTCAGCTTTAGACACAGACAAGATCTTCAAAGTCTTCTGCAACAAGGTTTCCAAGCAAAAGTTTCACAAAAAAATTGGTAATGTTCTCAGATGTTCAGAATAACATATGAGAATGACATACCGCAGGCCCAAATTATTGGCAGCTGTTTATGGCCTTTAGATCTCATTGCCAAATCTCACCCTTAACACAGCACTGGCTCAACTCTCCAACACCAACTGAGGGAAACTGAAGAACAGTGGAGTGAGCATGGCCACTACGTTCATGGCATTGCCATACCAGCATCGTTCCATACACAGAAGCCTCAAGACAAGCTGCATCCATATACCCCTAGTAACAAGAAGAATGTGCTTGTGAAAATGTAAGATCATAAGAACTCAGATGCAACGGTAGGGTGTTGGGTTTTGGGTTTTTTTTTTTTTTTTTGTGGCTTTTTTTTTTTCTTTTTACTGCTCAGTATCTGACCAAGAAGCCCTACAAAGTGCCGAGGACTGTTGCAGACTGCTCTCCTTTGTGATACTGCATGAGTCTTCCCCAGACCTCAGGAAGGTGACCTACGACAACGCTCCTTAATCCGCACTACCTTCCTGCGCGTCTGCACGCTTATCCTGGAGGAGGACGGGCCCCCCCACCCCACACACCAGCGCCGCCCGGGAAAGCCCGATGAGGCCGGGCGGTCGGCTCAGCCCAGCGTCCCTCAGGCAGGGAGCGGTCCCGGGGACACCCTGCCCGCCGCCCGC
>VXBL01004633.1:7018-72880 GCA_013400195.1 Aramus guarauna | reverse complement strand
AAAAAAAAAAAAAAGTAAGATGCAGCTTCCTTTTTGCTGAGGTTGGTCTAACAATTTCTCATTTAAAAAGATTTTATCTTTCCAGTTAACACAGTTTATATCAGTCTTCTCTCAGAGTCTTTTTCCCTTCCAACTTAATTTAGATCACTACATGTTAGATAACTAGATGTTAAATTTTGGTTCCTTTATTTATTTATTTCTCCCCCCCCACCCCGCCCCCCACAATGGGAATCTAGAAAACTATCTTAGGAGACTTGAGTAATTTGTTCTTATATTTCTAACCACTGTCTTGCCTTTGCTAGGCTAAGTTCATAAAATCCTGTAAAGTTTATAACTATTTACAAGCAGAGAATTTCTTGCTGGCTTGATCAAGTGGGACCAGAGTACTTCGTCATAACCTCCAGAGAGATCAAAAAAACCCCACTCAATGCTGCAGATCAAATACACGTTCCATATTCTTCCTGATTTGCGAAGTCTCACTGCACTCAGCTTCAAAAATACGTAAATAAAAAGGTCTTTAGACTTCCTAG
The DNA here is from genome assembly GCA_013400195.1 of Aramus guarauna. NCBI lineage: Eukaryota > Metazoa > Chordata > Aves > Gruiformes > Aramidae > Aramus > Aramus guarauna. The sequence continues at coordinate 72,350 of VXBL01004633.1, read as the reverse complement.
GCATAGGCAGGGGACCACACAGCAGATTAATCCGTCCAGCCAGCTCCTGGCTGTGCAATCCTTTCCAAACAGCTTTGGCATCGAACTCCCTCCTCACTTGCAGCTGGGAGATCACTCGTGTGAGAGGTTAGCAACCACTGCCACATGCTAATGAGATTCCTAATATTACTCACACAGCATCTGTTGAAAGTAGCAAGTCTTCAAAAAAATGATGATAGAAAGCCATCCAAGTAGAATCAGGTGGTCTCTCACTACGTGGGGAGAAGAAAAGCTGTTTTCAGTTTTCCTGGTGTTTTAAATGGCACGTGGTGTCCATAAGAAGCAGTACTTGAACTGCTACTCCTTCCTCCTTTCAAAGCACTTCACCTGTGAGGAAAGGTGGCCTTAGGAGAGCCGGGGCCATGTTCCTGCTTAGCAGTGGCTAGCACTGTGGCTAGCTGAGGTTTGCTCACATTGCTAAGCACATGCCAGTGTGCAATCCCACTGGCTTTCAGGCATCTTCATAAAAGAATGGAAAATGGCACTAGTCTCTCACTTTAAACCTTCGTTTGTGATTATTCATTTTTCCATGCCACATGTCTTTTATGAGGACACAAGCAATCAGAACAACATTAAGCCCTACTCTCTAATGTGCTGATAAAAAACTGCTTCTGAAGAAAATTTAGAATCCAAGAGATCTGTGACTTATTTTGCTCTTTGCAGCACATTTGAAATTTCCTGAGTTTTTATATATTCAATACCATCTAAGAATTTCTTCTCAGGTTCTTTTTCTGGGATCCCATCACAGGGCTAAAACAACTCCTCTATTAGCAAGTTGCTATTCTTTTATATTTAGAAAAAATAATGTGAGTAGAAGAACCACTATCTTGTGTGCTGCACAGGAATTCTACCAGCACACTGAGAAATATCAAGAGGGTACTTTTATTTTTTAATTTTAAATTTAAATCACATTATACAGGCAAAATAAAGTAACAATGGATCCCCTCGTTATTTTTAAAAGTAAGTTTTGTAGTTCATCTGGATGTAATAATGCATGCTGTACAACACAGAACTACCAGAAAATGCCCTACTTATGATGTATAATTGAAACTATGCTTACAACTGTAGTCCTCTGAAGAAATTTTTCAAGTTTAACTGTCTGGCTGTCCCCCTACTCCAGAAATGGAGATTACAGGGAATGCTTAAAAAGCATTTGTACATCATGTCTTAGAGAAAGTCATTAAAAGAAAAACACCATCAAAAGTATTGTACCTGATACTGGTGGTCCAAAAAGTGCAGAGGGTAAAAGCGATCAGCTTTTATTACTAAAAGCAAAATAACTTAAAAAAAGTGTAATTATTTGCTAAGTTTCTTCATTTAAATCACACATTTGAGTCTTTCTGGTCACGCTGTTTCATGCTCAGTCTCTGAGAACAAGAGATATTACAAATTATTTTAAATCACCTCTTCTCTTTGAAATTTAGAAAAAAATGCATCTCCATCACCATTTGGCTTCCTAACCTCATTTGCCTCTGTTAAAGAAAGTCTAGATTGAGTTAAATGAATTTTCCTGCGCCTGCATGTTTCCTCTATTCTCTTGAACTTGAGAACTGCTCATATAAATCTTCTGATCCTGTGCAAGGCCAGTAATGCCATTCTCCAGATGTAGTAGAGGCAGAAGATGATCATCTCCAAAGGACAGTATCCTGACAACTGCAACACCACTTGACAAAATGCAATGCTCTTCATACTGTAGCCAGATGGCTGTGCTGAATACCTGTTGACAAACAACTAAAGTATCTGTACCCTCTAGAACCAGGTAGTGATAAAGTCATTGAAACATCAGAAAATAAAAAAATATCCACGCAAACAATTCACGAATACCAATGTGGTTTTAGTTTGTGGTCTTCAGAATCCTGGACGTTTCATAATACAATTTTAAGGGTGTCAAATGAGAGATGATTTAGAAAAATTAGTTTCCATATGCTATGTAGCAATCCACAAGCATGTACTTTCTGAAGGTTCACACTTTCCTTTGTCAATTATCAAAAAACTGAAAACCACTGGCTAGATAAATCTACTGCTTTATATATTTCATATTACAATATAGTTAGCTAGTTATACTTTTGTGATGGAGCAACTGTGGAAAACCTTCAAAAAATACTGATCATTTCATATCAATTAAAATGCATCATTTGCCCTGCAAGGGTGAAGAATTATCAGGTCATGGACTTAACATATTATTACATTTTATGGTTAATCAGATTATTGCAGACCATAACTATTAATGGTAAAAGTGAGCCAGTTTTCATGCATAGTCACAGGTACAAAGAGACTAAATTTGTGAATCTGTATGGGCATTGTTAACATAGACACTGTTAGCAGCTCTTTGAAAAGCAGGATTTCACAAACTTATCTTTACAAATTTGGTCACAACAGTTATGTAAGGTCCCTTTATTCAAACTGTTCCTGCTTTGACCATAACTTCAGGCTATATATATGGCTATATGGCAAATATTCTAAAAAAACCCACCATCTGCAAAACAGAGAATTTGTTAAACTATACTATGCCTCCCTTGAGGTCTCCCAGAATTATCAAAACAACAACTTTTGCTCTGAGTCTAAAAGCCTAGATATTAGGCTATTTTGGGAATTAGCTTCACAGAATATTCTATTATCTCCCTTTGGACAGGGAAGAACTACAGATGTCATCTATCTGGACCTCTGTAAGGCCTTTGACATAGTGCTCCCCCCAACATCCTTCTCTCTAAAGTGGGGAGATACGGGTTGGATGGATCCTCAGCTGCATCAAAAGCAGCATGACCAGCAGGTTGAGGGAGGTGATTCTCCCCCTCTACTCTGCTCTCATGAGACCCCACCTGGAATACAACTACAGCTCTGGGGTCCTCAGTACAAGAAGGACGTGGACCTGTTGGAGCAAATCCAGAGTAGGCCACAAAGATGATCAGAAGGCTGGAGCACCTCTCCTATGAGGACAGAGAGAGTTGGGCATGTTCAGCCTGGAGAAGAGAAAGCTCTGAGGAGACCTTATTGTGTCTTTTAAATACTTGAAGGGGGCTTATAAGAAAGATGGGGACAAGCTTTTTAGCAGGGCCTGTTGCGATAGGACAAGGGGTAATGGTTTTAAACTAAAAGAGGGTAGATTGTGACTAGATATAAGGAAGAAATTTTTTTCCCAGAGAGGGTGGTGAGGCAGTGGAACAGGTTGCCCAGAGAGGTGGCAGATGCCCCATCCCTGGTGACATTCAAGGTCAGGTTGGATGGGCCTCTGAGCAACCTGATCTATTGAAGATCTCCCTGCTTATTGCAGTGGGGTTGGACTAGATGACTTTTAAAAGTCTCTTCCAAGACAAACTAATCCATGATTCTATGACAATTACAGCTTTGAGGATGAATCTGACTTGAACATCTTTGCTAAACAAAACAGTTTCAGGAAAGCAACAAAGAACTAGTGGGAGACATGAACTGGAAAATCCCAGTATAGATGTGGCTCAAAGTTAGACTAATCTAACGTAAAAGCTTCAGTATTAACTATCATTCTTAGATGTGTTTCACTTATCATATAGCAGCAAGCCTCCTCTTTACAAACTGCTTGGTAATCTGCATGAGGCAGAAAATTTTTCACCATTAACATGCAGCTAGAACAGATCAGTTTAAAATCACACTATAAATATGATAAACCATAAACACTTATGAATAATTCTGAAGGCTGGAAATTTTATATGCTAGTAAGAGGAAATGCTAATTGCTCACTTTTTAAAAGAATCTGTTTCAGTATCAGAATCAGAAAGTTTCTGATACTGATCTCCAGGATTTAATGCTTCCTTAATTCCATTCTTGTATCTTAGAGGCTGCAGAAACAGCACCTAATTTACTCTGAGATGCACACAACTGAGGTTGAGGCCAGACTATACTTGATGTGGGAACACAGGTACTTTAAAAGGTAGAAATGGCAATCCATGGAGAAATAACATGGAGAAGATTACAGTGCACAACACTTTGCATTCCAGACAGGTTCTTCTTCCTCAAATTTTTACAAAGTTGTGGCTGAAAGAGTACATTCTGAAAAGATGTCCCCAACACCACACACAGAATTTGCCCACAATATAATTTAATCAGAAACGGGTCCAGAGACGTATCAAGAATCACAGCATTTAGGCATCATAACTCTCTAACTTTGGGAGGCTGTTTTAAGACTGCTGTCCTATGTCTATAATTAACATGTATCATAAATAGTTGCATTACATAATTCTGCTTTCAGGTAGCTGTGGGAAGCTCACTGCTTTTCTTTTTTAGGATACAAATCTATAGCAAGTCGCAGAGCCATTATCTCTCAGAGATAGAAACCTTAAATTTGTAAGTTCTGCCCAGCCTTTGAACCAAGGCTAGCCACAAATGGGGGTTCTCGCAGATTGTTCCTGTTAGATCAGGAGACCAATGGGGGAAATGTCTTTTGACAGACCTGTTTTGCCAAAAAGAAGGTGCTACATCTTCTTTTCTGCAACGTAGCAGGGGGCAGCATTTAGGCTAAAGAGCCCTGCTTAGGCAAGACCTTGCACCAAAGAAACCTACCTTTTTTTGAGGGTTAGGCTGTCTTCTGTGTCTGCTGGTAACTTCTTTCAGTTGTGCTGATCCTTTCTACCCTTTATGTGTTCATAAAGGAAGCATTTGAAAATTAGTAAAGGCTAGCCAGACTTCTATTCCAGCTATGCTTTGTGTATTTCTGGAGGATGGCAGTGATAAGTTGGAGCTGATAGTTTCCGTAACCAGAACTGACCTTATTTCTACAACTGCTTTAAGATGAGAAGTAGCTGTCACCATCTCTTAACAATACCCTACTAATCTGACAACAGTGCAAGTGTCCTTTATTCTATGCCAGAAACAGCCCCACAGAGATCAGACTGGTTACAGTAATGTTGGACTCAGTGTAAGAACAAGCCTTGACCATATACAAACACATCTGAACTATGAAGTAATCTAGTCATTCAGTGGCATCTGATTTTATTTTTCTTTTAAAGTCCAGCTCCATGTACAATGAAGAATTTAAATGCTGTGCTTTCTGTTGCTTTTAAAATAAGAATTTCTATCCTGTCCATCTTTTTTCAGATGCTTGAAATATTCTACCATCTGAAACCAGAGTGCTTTGGCACTAAGGAAGCCTCACAACTAGAGCAGGAGAAAATAGATGTTTTCTTCGTGAAACAAACCCCAGTTTTCACTCCGCAAAGATATAGCACTTACTGTTTTCAAAAGGATCTGCAGGCACTTGGTTTCTTAGCAAAACAGAGAAACAACACTCAAAGTAACAGCAAACATTTGATAAGATTTTTAAGATGTGTGTAATAACCTGCATGTTCAAGAAGAGGTTGAATTTTGTGTCTCCTTTAACATGGATATAAACAAAGATATCAAGCAAGCAGCTGAAACAGGGAAAACTATAACCCTTTAAAGAATTAAAATTCAAGCTGATTGCCACATGTTTAAGCCAACAAAGAAGAGGGAGAATTCACTCTGTTACTTGGCAGTCCATCATCTACCAGACTAAATCAGTCCCACCCTCTTCTGTGGCACACATACAAAATGTCCTCTTGTCACTGCAAACTTACGTACAGTACAACTAGTTTCCTCAGATTATAAGTCATTAAACAAATTATCTGAAAACAGATAGGCTCAGCCTTTCTTTCAGGTGTCACATATGTAACTGTTGTAAAAGCATCCTACTAAGAGCAGTGAGTTGTCCAGCATGTCTGACTGCCATTCTGTCTTCAAAGGGATAGTAACAGATTAAAGAAAAAAAAACAAAAAACAAAACCAAAAACAAAACATATACACATAAGAAACATTTCAGCCTATCAGGACAGCACAGAACGAGCCATTTCACCTACTGTTGTTATTGATTCAAATTTGAGACGAGTAAAGGCACCCACAGTAGAAGACACTAGCAATTGAAAAAGAATTGCTGTACTTATAAATAAAATATATTCAATTTAAGAGCTCTGCTGTTTGTTTACGAGTTCTAGAAAACTCAGAAGGAAAGGTTGGTTCTTTTAATAGCTTTCTTTGAATCCAGACCTTTCAATGACCTGGGAAATGCTTTATAACAAAGGTGGAAATCAAAAACCAGCAAGTTCCTACACGCTTTCTTAATGACATGCCTCTTTTCCCTTCTCCATCTCCCCTCACCCCAGCCCTGAAGAAGCATGAAACATGCTACTACTTTCTCCTACAGTAAGTAATCTGCTGCAACTCTAGTATAAGCTGATTTTCCCATTGTAGACTGCACCAACACCTCCCATAAAAGTTTAATGGAGGTACGGGAGACTGGCGACACCAAGAAATGATTAATTGTGCAGAGATCTGGAGGTGTGCCACAAAGGCTGCAGAAGGGAGTGCTGGAGCACAAGTTCAGGGCAGTTTTCTGTGGCAAAACCTCCTTTTGGGGCTCATTCCCAACAGAAACAGAACTGCCATGCAAAGTGTGTCGAAAGCTAGATTAGCATTAGCAAAATAACTAGGGTAAAATTGATTTAAATAATTAAATGAAACTGTTGAAAGAGGCTTTTTAGTTGCTGGTGGAAGAAGAATTAATAACTAAGATATTTAAATTACAATTCTGTAATTGACACATGCATATTTTTTAAAAGGGTATAATCATCTTGATGTCAGATACACAGACTTGTGCCAAAAAAATAAGAATAGCTTACAATTGGCACTTTCCACACAATATTTTAATGGCAAGATTAGATATCCATGTTAAATTATCAGCAGTTTTCTAAAAGACAAAAGCCATTTTCACACAATTATCCTGCTTCTCACATAATTTGTAGGACTTTCTTCCATGACGCATGGTGTAGAGCAGCACAGTCCCCTTCCTGACTGTGAAGATCACGTTCCTGTAGCAGACCCTTTCTGAGCACCTAACAGATGAGATGGCACACACACACACATGACTCCCACCTAACTGATTCATTGCAGACACGCTGCCTTAAAGCACAATACACAGGGAAATCAGATGCTCGTAGGCAATACAAATTTTATTACAACCATGCAAAAACAGTATGCATGCAGTAACATAGAAGTGTGTACCTGAAAAAAGGCACAAGAGGGTCAAAGGAAAGTGATGGGAGAAGACTACAGGAGTAGTTTCCTTGCCCAAATATAGTCCCTGTTACAAAGTGTGCAAAAGCAAATGACACAGTGGTCTGCAAAAGCCTTTCAAGCAGTACTACTGCTCTGATTTTTCCAGCTACAATTCATTGCTGTGGAAGCTACTATAAACCTAGAAGTGGTAGCTCGTGGCATCAGAAACTGCAACGACCTACTATCCATGGTTGTGTGTATATGGTGGCAGCGAGGTGCTCAGCTTATCTGGGCAGATAAAAATCAGTCCTGGATGGTTACAAACGCCTCTGACTTTGAGGGCAAGGTAAAAAAGAGACAATTTTACTGGTACTTCTTGGAAGCATCAGAACATATGTATTAGAAGTAACCCCTGGAAATGGAAGTTACCTGGTTCAACACCCTGCTCAAAGCAGGGTCATCTAGACCAGATTGCTCACACACTTGTCTGGAAGAGGTTTGAATATCTCCAAGTAGAGACATCCCAGAAAAATTTCACTCATCGCCTCTCTCTAAGTCCGTCAGTCCCACCCAACTTTCCACCTACTTTCACATTCACTTGCCTCACCAGTTTGGTGAGAAGAAAATTATGGAAGACTGTGACAAGGGTCTTGCTAGAGTTGAAGGCTACAACACCCACTGCTTCCACAGTGCCTGTCACTTCATCACAGGAGAAGCTAAGTACACAGGCTGCACAGGATTTGCCGTTGGTAAACCTGTGCTGGCAGCTCCCAGTCACTTTCTCCACCTTCCTGGAAGTATTTGCTAGGAGGATTTGGTCCATGACCTTCCCAGGGGTGTGGAGGGGCTGACCAGCCTGTCCTTACCTGGGGTCCTCTCCTTAGACTTCTTGAAGATGGGTGCAACTTTTGCCTCTTCCTCATCGTCAGGAACCTCCTCAGGTGCCATGACCTTTCAAAGATGGTACAGAGTTGCCTCCAGTGATGTGAGTCAGCTCCCACAGCACCACTGGATGGACCTACGGTGCCACAGACTGTCTGTGTCCCAGTGGGTGAAAGGCTCCCTACCTCCACCCCCCTTTCCTGTGGGTAGCATCATTCCCCCAGACTCTGCTAGGATGCTCAGGGACCCAAGGGCAGGCCTTATCAGTGAAAACAAACGAAACCAACAACAACACATAAACAGTTGAGCACTTTGACCTTTTTCACTTTGTTTGTCATGAGGTCTCCTGTCCCCACTGACCAGAAGGGCTACATTTTCCTTAGCCTTTCCTTTTCCTGTTGATGTACAACAGGAAAACTCTGTGCCCTTTGTTGCCTCACTAGTTTCAGCTAAGTGCTGACTTTCCCCACCCCACCCTCCACGCTCAGGTAATGGTTACCCTCCTGGTGACTCTTCCGTGTTTCCACCTTGTCTGCTATTTTCTTTACACATTCACGACTCACTCCCATCCCCTGGACATCTCTGTTCTGTCCATGGAGCCCTCACTTGCCTCAGGTTATGGGAAACCTCCCCTAGTTTGAAGGTTTTTTCACAAAATTAGAAAGTCTCTTTCCAAAGAGACTCATGCCCCACATTGTCAGATGTATCGCATCTCTGTCAAGCAGTTTTCGTCCTTGGAGGAGGGTCCCCAAGAAACCATGTTCATTCATATGGTCAGGCACAACTATATTTTAATGGTCACAAGAACTTTAAGGTCAAGGGATAAGATTTCCATTTCAAATTAATCTGCAAATGTCTGGATTTTTAAAATCCTTTTATCAGGCTTACTACTCAGACAGGAAGAAACTCCAATTTCATCCAAGCTGAAAATTAAGAGTGCAAAATATAGAAAGATATAAATATATAGTACATGTGAACACATACAACCACTCAACCTGCATGTTATCTTCCTGATTGATTGTAGATTGACTGACACCGCAATTAATTTTAGCAACAGAAGTATAAACCATGCAAGTTGATTCAACACATTTCTACAGTCTAGGAAAACTGTATAATAGTGTAAGAAGCTATTGCATTTTGAACAGCTAAAAGGCATATATAAGGGAATTCTTTTATAGAATTCAAATTAGGGATTGGTCTGCCAGTGCCTGTTTCTTGCATGCTACTCTATAGTGCTTCACAAAGTTGCTTGCAGTCCACCTAAACACAACTTCCAGAATATTTTATAAAATCCTTGCAAGGACAGCAATTTAGGACACTGGAAATACTCTTGATATCTGCTCTTCTGTTCTTGTGATAGTTTTTGTAGTATGTCAAAATCAGGATGCAATAGGAAGTACTTTTGGTCTCTGCTCCACAAACAGAAATTTTGTAAACCCCTCTGGTTTACAGCTGCTCTTTGATTACAGAGGATGAGATGTTAAGACCCAAATGTTACTTTTTTTTTTTTTTCCAAATTGCTGCCAGGTAGCTTTGATTATTTATAGCTTTATACCATAACTGCTGCCTCTTCCATATCCTACTGTACCAACATAAGTCGGAAAAAGATGATGCAAATATCTCACACAATGCAAAATGCCATCCCTTATTTTCCTCAAGAACATGGTACAAATAATCTCAAGACCACCAAGAGGACAAGATTGATTGCATGAATATCCTCAATAGGAAATGATACAATGACTAAAATGTTAAACTACTACAATATCTGCAGTGATCTCACTCCTCTTAGTCAAGAGAAAATCCACACCACCTACATGTGAATCCTGATGGTCTTTTAGCCAATACTGCTCTGGAGTCTCCTCTCAGTATATTGAATCCAAATACAGAATAAATATCTCTTAGGTGTGAAGACTAAGTCTGTCTTCAATACCCAGTTAGTCCTTCCAAGCTAGATAAAAATAACTCCAAAGAATTTTAAAGAATTAAACAAATTGGAATGTTACTTATTTTGCAGTAAAGTGCATCCATATACATCCCCTTTTAAGGGAAATATTTTTATTTATACCCTAGGTACTGGAAAAAGAGCATTAAATGTCTTGGTGCATAAATAATTATAGTTACGGCTAACAATAGAACTGCCTCTGCTCTTACAAAGTACGGTAAGACAACTAATGGAACCTGTGGGCTTCATGATTTATGAATAAAAACCCGTAAGAGTTTCAAGTCCATTTGGAGACAGAACAGGAACGGAGCTCTAAAGATTTCTTGCATCTCATCCTACACCACTGTTAACGAAAAGGATTACTCACTCCCTGGTTTGTATTTCTGGTACTTCTGTATTACTCACTCCCTGATCTGTATTTCTGGCCTCTTCATCAGTCTATGAATGCAGATATAAAGCTGTCCATCATCTTTACGGAAATGTTTTACAGCAGCTTCTTTTACCAAAAAAAAAAAAAAAAAAAAAAAAAATTGCAGCAGCAGCTGAGACTTGGTAACCATTTAAGGAAAGATATTGCAGCAAAAGCACAAACATGACCACTTTCCTGGAAATTAAAAGCAAAAATACCATGCACTGCTAATTTACCAGTTTACCTCACATATTTGCAGGGAACATTTAACGATTAAATTATAAGGATCAACAGCCTTACACGAACAAGACAATTGAAATGTCGCTCTGTGAAGAAATTTTCATCTGCAAACTTCTTCACAATTTACATTCTTACAGTGAAGAAATAACAAATTAGTCTGTAAAGCAGAGCAACGGAGTAGACAGAAATGGTTTCAAATTGTCACTTTAAGAACAATGTGTCTTCTTGGAGGGTTCTCAGCCATTCCAATAGCTAAAGCACTGGAAGAAGATTTTCAGATGGTTTGTTTCTCTGCATGACCTTGAACATCTGTGCCTCAGCTTCCCACCACACAGAGAAGAGAGAAAAAACCAAAAAGTCATGCAAGCTGAGCTGAGACACTGAATGGAGAGTATTCCTCAAACACAAATGACAGCAGTCATATATTCTGGTCTATGCCTTTTCTTAGTGTAGTCCCTGCCACCTTTAATGCTTAGCAAAATAAATGGCCTGCTTGGCTGATTTTGTTGATAAAATAAGGCACCTTGCAAACACTGTCAGGCAAAGACATTTCGTATTAGCATCCTAAGCCTGCTCAGCAGTAAGGCTGATTTCCTCCTCTGAAACCCCACACACTTAAAGTCAGATCTAGGTACAGAAGAGAGTATAGGTGTTAGTTCCTTCCTACACCTCTGATACCATCTACTGCTGCTGGTTTACTGCCAGTTAACAACTGCATATGCAATCTTTTCTGAAATAGCTTCTCCAGTGACCCGGATATGTACTATATTGTCTATTTGTTCTTAAAGAGAGGCTTTAAGTCAATGCAGACTAAGCACTTACATGACTAATTTCAGCATCCATGACTGACTACTGTAAATTGCTTTAAAACATTGACTTGAGCTAGTAAGTCAGGTGCTTGCCCCTTTCGCCCTCAAGGGTTAGCTGGCTTGCACAAATAGTGTAAGGGGGAAAAATAAAATCAGCAAAAGCTGATCACACAGGTTGTTTTGATTTGATACTTAGGCTGAATGGATACTTTAAAATTCTAAATACCATTAAGAGTCCTAGCACTGCTCAAACTTTGTTTTCTATATATACCAAATGTATATAATTTCCATGAATTTTAATACAAATTTTAGTTTCAAGAGCTTTAAATTCTATAAACAATTTTAGCTCATTTTTAATTACTTTCTACTAACATATAAAGACACACAACGTTTCTAACAATATAGCTTACACGTATATTCCTTAAGGAACCTTTCAGCTTCCCTCCATACAGTTAGGCCCAGCTGACAACAGGAAAAAACCACAAAACCTAAGACAATGTAATTGTTTCATTTTCTGTAAAGGCTGCATTGCTTGTAATGCAGGAGTACACATGCAAACAAATAAGATCCAGTTCAGATAAAAATAAAGCATTTCTATAGTCCTGTGCATCCTAAATTCTGCTTTAACATAAGCTGATCAAGAGGGCCAAAACTCATTTCACAAAATCTCGAAAAAAGAGCTGATGCCATCTCCTGTTCTCTTCCCTTTTCCATCTAAAAGTAAACACAATTTATCTTTGTGTCACACATGCTCATCGACATACACAGGAAATTAGCCTCCCTTGGAATTCATAGTTGAGAGTCATTAGAAATGCAAGAGTTCAGAGACATCAGTAAATTACATCTCAAACCGTACAGAGATCAACATGGGATGTAGGAAGGCAAAATGGCTCAAGTTTCTTGACTAAGTTGCAGACTATTTATAACATTTCAAAAGGCTTATTTCACTAATGTGTGAAATAAGTTGCAATAATGGTTTAAATTAGAAAAATCAGCGACTGTTCCTGATCAAAATCTTGTCTCTTCTTTTTTTTCTCCCCTACAGGAATATTTTGGTGACTAGAATAAATGCTAAGAACAGGTATGCAAAGCCCCCATGCTGCTGGCAGCTCTCCATGGATGGAGCTGCTCCCCACAAGGCCCTCATGGGTCCTACCACACCCACCACAGACCCTCAAAACATGTCTTCAGATGCCAATTGTGGAGAACCACGAAAATTCAATGACAGCTGAGAAATAGTCTGTGCCATTAACACCGGCATGTTTTCCTGGTTCCCAAGCAGATCGTCCAGCAAAGGAGTAGAAACCAGGCTATATCACCATTTCTGAAGCATAGCAATTCCTGAAACAGAAGCCAACAATTCCCACCTTAATGTTACAAGTTTTATTTGCACAGGACAACCAGAGAAACAGCAGAAAGCCACTGCAGATGGATAAGAGCCACAGATCATAAGCAGGGTTGCAAGTCTCTAAATGGGTCATGGGCTTTGTCTCTGGGGTTCCAGCACCTAAGACAGAAAGTATGATACCTAAAAAAAGTCAGATTCAGTTTTTATTTTTTTTTCCCCTTGTCATCTTTTAAAGTCACTGCTTTTCAGCAATATTCCTAGATTAAAATGGCCTTTCCACAGATAAAGACAGTAGGAGTATGAGCTTGACTAAAACATTCCATGATACCTTTTCTTCCCTTTGTCACTCATTTTTTGTAGGTGAGCCCTTAACAAATGCTAGCAAGGCTTCTTCTTTTGACTGCACAAGGGAACACAAAGCCCCAGCAACAGAACTGCAATCGCTTGGTAAATGTTGTGGTAAGAAGACTGGCACATAGCCCATTTCTCATGACTTTCTAAAAACCTTGTGTTTGGAGGGCACTGATCTTCAAGAAGTAGTTCACTTAAATAGATTAATATATTTCCTATGTAAAAAACATTAATGTATATTCCATTTCAAGCCACTTAATGGCTGAAACAAACCAAGGCTTCAAAAAAAGGTAGTGTGTATTACAGTATGATATTCACCAAAATGTCTTTTCTCTTTAAGCAGCAAGTGCAACAACTGCTTCTATATTTTTAGCTGAATTAGTTTAAAGGTATCTAAATTGCTCTTTTATGGAAAGATTTTTTTATTTGAAGACAAAAGTGCCAGATTTTCTCTTTTCCTAAAATATCCACAAATGTTTCTTCAACCAAAACAAGCTTGTGTTTCCCCATCATTTTATGTATATCTTCTTCAAATATTGAAATAAAGCAACATCTCATGTTTGAAAAGATATTGCAATAAATCCAAGTTTTTGGAGGTTGGCCTAGACACTCTAATCTGCACAGTCAACCATGGAAAATGCAGGGAGTGCTCAAATAATGACTCTTTTCTGACTAAATATATGTAAACCAGAGGATGCACAATATTACAGTGCTCTGATTTACAAAAAGATGGCTAAGTTTTCTTAGACTGCTCAGAGTATGAAATGCCAGGACTGGGCAATTTGCACCAGTCCACTGAGTAATTTTTCCTGAAAAATAACTTTGCTTAAAGGCTATTATGTGTCAGAATCCTGCTTGGGCCAATGGTTTTTTTGTTGGTGACAATTAAACAATTAAAAGAAAAGCCAAATCAGAAGTTTTCTGTACTAAGCACTGAAACTCATCATGCCCTGCTTTTGGACAGCTGGATTCCCTTGACAAAAGGACTGACAGGCCAAGAGTAATACTACACTCGTATTAGTGCGATGTCAGGCATAGGATAACACTTAATAAAGTCAAGCCTTTTGTCTCCAGAAATGACAACACTGGCTACACCTAATATTGCTAATAAAAAAATATTATCCAGAGAAGCAGTGGCTTTTTTGGTCATTCTTATTCTTGGAGTAGCTTCAGTGAGATTATCTGAAAAGTTTCAACAGATTCAAATGACATTTTACCCACCATATACACAACCCCACCGAATTATTCCTGTAGAAAGTAATAAAAAACAATTGGATACATAAGTACATACAAAGGTACCTAGGATTCCCTTCAGCCTTATTTCTTTATAGCAAAACCCCTTATTTGTGAATTTATGGACTTCAATTTAAGGGAGTGTTTCAGACATGATTTATTGGTCTCATTTGCATATAACTATGGGAGTAAATATTTTTTCGCCCACTTCTCCACCCTCAACCAAACATACAGATTAACTAATTACATGAGAATTAGATGTCCTGGATTTAAGTATTTTCTTAGATATCAGCACGCAAAAGGAAGCAGTAGCATTTCAGGACAGCAGAGGAAAGCTGTATTGAGAAGGACTGCACCATATTCTTGTATTACAGTGATCACATATGATCCCATAACAATCAAATTTCTCATCATTTACTGCTAAACTTTTGCACAGTACATTATTTGATTGTTCATAAAGAGAACCTTTGGTGTTGTGGATTTAAAGATATACTCAGTGCAGTTACAAAAATTGTCTTCAAATGATCATGCAAAGGCAAAATTCCGCAGGATACACAATCAGCATAGACACGTCGAAGGACAAGGGACAGGACTGACTTTGATTGCCCTTTAGAATAGTGTATGCTTCTGATCTGAGAAGTGCCAGAAGTGCTCTCAGTTTTCAGATACCGGTTGGTTACTTAGCTTTAATACAGCAAGGTCAAACTGTCCGGTGACATGAAGCTTCACATGCACGCATGTACGTAGGACAAATGTGAAAAATACTCTGGTTAGCATGATTTCTGCAACAGCTCATGTGCGATATATTGGCTATATTAAGAAGCATGCTTTTTTCTCCACTCCAGGAGCGAGTCTGAATAATTTATGTTCTTTGCACAGCTGGACAAGTGTGTGAAAAACAGCACTTTGTACAGCTTATGTGCATGCCAGTTGGCACACAGGCCATTAGGGAGACAAGTGGCTATAGCTTCTGGGGTACTTGTTAAACAGAGAACAGCAGTTTACCAGATTATCTCCTTCCATCAGGACTTTGCCCACTATACAGGACCAGCTGGAAAAATCTTAACAATCCACACCAGAGTAACTTTGAATTATGTAGAAGATTGGAGATTCTATTTAAGAAACAAAACAGAAACAACCTTCCCCAGACTGAGCCACTGATGAAGCAGGTCTGCTCTGCTCCACCTCACAACAACCAGTGTCACCCAAACGTCACATGGGAGCTGCCTCCCCCACCAGGTCAGTCACCTGTGTGGCAGCCACAAAAGGCAGGAGAACTGCCCCAATTTGACTACAACTGGCAAGCCAGAGAAAATGTCCATACAGACGAGGATGTTTGTGAAGCATTTAAGTGCTGAAGAACCCAGATTGTTAGGCACTCTAATAATGCCTATCGTTAAAGAGTGCCAGCACCCAGAATATCCCTGTCTGTATCTTCTGGGGCCACAGGTCTGTCCCTCACTTCAGCCACAGCTCATTTTCACAGTTGAAACTGTGATTGTCTTCCTGTGAGTGAAACTGACAGTTACGGTGATGAATAATGACAATGCCATTAATAGGCTCCTGCTTAAATCTCTCTATTAAACATAGGCCCTCATCGAGGCAAAGGCTATGATGTCAATTTAACAAAAGCTGACTGATGTATTAATGAGAGAGATTCATTAGCAACATTAGATCTGCTGTTCAGCCAGGGTTGATGGTATCGCCCTATTTGCGTTAGGAGTGCACGTGTTGGCACCCAGGACTGAATGCTAACCCTTCCCTCCGTAGCACAGCAGCTCTGATTTAAAAGTGCTACAGCAAGTGAAAAAACTCAGCGTTTGACTGACAATTTGCAAATACTTTCTGCTGGTAGTGGGACCCCCCCATAATGCCTATGAGAAGAAAACTTTAAGCATGAATGATAGACTCTGTGTCTAGACTCTGAGTGCCACTGCTACATCTGTTAACAGTGCATTTGGCTAGTGTCCCCTTGTCACTTTTCTGAAATACCAAAGAAAACACAGATCCTTTGGGCAAATGAAGTAGAGGTGCAAATTGCAGTCACACCTCTCTGTCTCATTGCAGTATCACCTCTTGTCTTCATATACAACATGGATTCACTTGCCTACTCATGGCAAGTAGCCACAGTTCACGCTGGCAATAGGGAGCAGTCACAACACATTACAGTTAAGTTTCATGCTATACTGTGAGAGACAAGTTTCTGCATAGCAGGAAAAAAGGAAGGACCTCAGCTTTGTTATGGATCTGGATTTGGTGCTGTTCTTCTGAAAAGGTCCCATCCCTCACCCTTCTCATGACCAACAGTAGCCTCAGTGTTGGTAGGGAGAAGAGACTGCATTGCTACAAGTGGTGGTCAGGTATCTCTGACAGCTTATGGTAGGGTTTTCTATGGTCCAACGAAAGAAGCTACTGTTTACAGAAGGGGTAGATGCAGCTTCTGAGGGGAGAAAAGATGAAAACCATGGGAAAAAGAGCACTTGGACCTAAGAGGTCAAGTCAAGTTGACTTTGAGGTGCTCACTGAAGAGTTCACAAAAGACCCACAATCTCCCTCCCGACAGTTCTCTCATCCCCTAAGGTCCCTGCAATGACAATTTTACAAACCATGGAAGTTAATGATGCAGCACTACGTAGATGCAAGGAATCTTGGAGGGTTGAACACTTAATTTCAAACACTTAATCTTGATTGTGTTACAGTTATAAAAGCTTGAAAATGTAAAATTGATGTGAGTAGGTCACATTCAAGTTTGGTTTTTTAATGAGAATATTTACCCCAGTGTTAAAAAAATATTTAGCTTTAAAGAGGAGAACACTACTACTTATCATATTTAATTTACATCTAGATTATAATGATTACTTAGCAATTAAAAAACTTCATTTATGCTTTGTTGGATAGATTTTCTAACATACCATGTACAATTCTGATACTGGTAGGATTTATAGTTTTTATTTATTTCTCACACAGAGAGAAAAATATCTCAAAGCTACTGTCTCTACTCTAGAAATGTCTAATACAAAACATATGAAGCCAGATTAGCACTAGTGCTGCATGAATACGGCTTATTCTTTGGAAAAATATCAGATGTAGGGAACTTCAATTAACCACACAGTACTGGTGGACATGAAATTACTTTGGCCTTAGGAGCCTCAAAATGGAAATTTGAGATAAATGAAACTCTCTTTTTTCATTCTCCATAAAATTAACAATGTCTCCTCATGGATTTGCATTAGAAAATTTAACATTAAAAATAAAAATCAGAAGCACTGAAGAGTTACATTTAAAAAGAGGAAGTGCAGAACAGAGATGCAAAATAAGGAAAAATTATCAATCCCCCAATAAAAATCCATACAGCATCTTACATGAGCAAAACAGGGGAACAGGCGTCCTGGATGTCCAGGGGCAGCTCCTGGAAAGCTCTAGCAGAATATGAGATGCACACCTTTCAGTGGCAATTCACTTGCCAGCAGCAAAGACTACTACTAAAACAAATCTTTGGCTTGGTCCAGTGTCTTGTCCAAAGCATGCTTACTGAACAAGAAGACAAAGAAATTTCTTGCACTTTGGTTCTCAAAAGCAGATTTTTCTGCAATCTTACACAACTCTGATGCTTACTTGCTAATTACTAGAACCATATAGGAGATATCCTGAGTAAATAATTGTACATGAAATGGGAAGTAGGAGCCATACCTGCAGCTCATCAGGAGAGGACTTTTTGGCATTTATTCTCCTGTGCTCATTAGTTCCTACACACACTCAGGTTAAGTGACTGGGAATGCAAACTGCTGTGATCAGAAGACAAATGCAAGCTCTAACATCATGATCCCTTTCAATGTTACTGATCATCAGTTTTTCTGATCAGCATCTTGAAAGAAAAGGTCACAGCAGCCAAAATTAAAATGCAATAAATTTTGAAGTAATTAGCAATAGTACCTTTTTCTTATGTATTGTGAAATGCTTGTACAGACCTAAAACAAGTGACGTTGCTTTCCTCATCTTGATGAGAAAAAAGTCACTCCTTCCAAAAACTGAAACCTGTATAAAATGCTCTATTTACAACACAATAAATTTTGCTTTGTATTTTTCAGAGTTACACAATATACTCTTGAATATAGTAATACAACTTTCAAAGATAATCCATACTTTCATTTACATTGTACTCTCTGTAGATATTTTTATGTACCGCAAGCAGAGATGTATAAACAATTATAGACTGAGTGAGCAGATAGTTTCTGCTCTTTATGCATCATCTTCCAAATGTTTCTTTAATGAAGACAAACCACTTCTTGCTGAGATTGCAGACCTTTTTAAAGTATACATTAATATTTCCAGAGCTTATTAAAACTACACCTTCTAAATTTTTAAACATTTGGCTATTACAAATGTCACAATTTCAAGGCAGAAAGGAGAGATGAATTACAACACATTACTGTGCAAGCAATGATTGAGCACAGCCATGGTTTTGTAAACAACAGAAGAAAATCACTCACTAGCTTCCAATTTCTGTATAAATTATTACGCATTTTAATCCAGGAAATTGGAAGTTAATAATTTTGTGAACTCCTCTGTACTTTCTCCTCAGTATTCTTCAGTCTCAAACACCAAAAGGTTAATATTTTCTCCAAGCTTATTCCACATACGTTGTCTGTCTTTCCTTTTGAAAGTATTTTAAGTATTATGTCAACAGAAATGCAAATGAGATCTTTTCCAGGAAACACCATCTCTCATTTTCTCTCAAAATTTAAACTATTACGCTTTAAAGAACCTTCATACTGATAAGATTTAACATATTGTCTCATGAAGACAAATATTTTAGAATTTTTAGTTCTTTGATCAGACATCAGGATAGGATAACTGCCCTATTTAAAAAACAAATTAAACCAGCCATGTTTCAGCCAAATGCTGGTTTGCTAGTGAGTTAATGAGGTTTCTTTCCCAGATAGAGGTAAAATGAAAGTACTAAAAGAATCAAAGGTGCAACGCCACCAGTTCTATTCAAATACTTGAAGAGCATGAAGACTTCTCAACCTGGTATTTTCCCACTTTTTGAAAGGAGCCGCCAGTTACATTAAATCTGAATAGCTAATGACATTATTATGGATTCACACAATACGATATTTCCTCTAAGGTAACTCAGTATCAAGCAAACTGTAGAACTTCCATGTTGCTTATGTGAATAACCTGCAAGGGAAACTCATTTTCCTACACGGTATCTGCAGCTGCTGCAAAGCATGGGTAGGGTCATGAACAGTAAATAAGTTCCCCTGTTTTCTGAATCAGATGTATGCACACTGATACCAGAGGTCAGGAGACTAAAACTAAACTACAACTTACTTTAGCTCTGTTTCACAATCCTGCAGGAAGGAAAAAACTCACCAACTGATGCTCATGTTTGTCTCATTCCAGGTGAGAAATAGCCACATCTATCACTGCAGAAAACAGTTTTATATACAAATGTCTTTCTATACACTCAAGGGAAAAAAGAGATGCTGTAATACAACTGTTCACCTGGCCTGGTTGGCATTTAGGTTTTTTTTCTGTCAAAATCGTACATCCTCCAGATGTACAGACAATAAAACCTAGGAAATTCACACAGGTCAATCTGTATGGGGTGGTTTTTTGTTTTTCTTTTTTTTTTTTTTTACACACATCAAATTGGATTACGCAGTAAGACCCCAGCTGCTCAAGTGAAAATTAAAAGCATAAGTTTATCTCATTTCTTTCAGTGGACCCACCAATTGCCAAAAGCACTCCCTGATGTAAACTACTCCAGAGACTCACTGATTTCCAAACAGAACCTAAGTGCACACAAAGCCTTGATGATCTCTGCTGGAGCTCAGAGTAATCTAACAGCTGCAAGTGACTGCTTTAGCTAATTACTCCCAGCAACAAAAAGAATAAACAATCACTACAGGAAGAAGGCTCTCTGCCAGTGAAATATTAATGCATTTTTAGGCAGCTGCTGCTTGCCCTGAATCTTGGTTCAAGTTTTCTCAAAGGTAAAACTCCTTCTGTAAGTTGCTGTTCCTGTGCCTGTTTTTACAGATTACCAAAAAGGGTGGCACCATCTAGAAAAGATTTCAGGAAATCTTCAGCACTTTTTCAGTTGAAGTTCATTACAGAAAACAGCTTTTATGGTTTTCCTGTTTCATGGAATATTGCTTATCTAAGACTATTTACTCTTGTTGAATGCCACCTGCTCATAGAAATATTTTACAGCATACCCTAAACACAGTTAAACTTTGCACGCTCTTTTCTCCTATAGAAGTCTGTTCATAACTATGACTTCTTAGGAATTGCTCTTCACTGAGCTTGTGTGCACATTTTCCACGACACCATGGTGTGCCTCATACCAGATGAATGCAGCTGCTTTATTGAATCTTCAGCACAGATTTGCTCTTTAGCAGTCACTGATTAGGCATTTCAAAACAGAGGCATCTAGCACCATGCAAACTGGTACAACAGTCTGAAGGCACTAGCAAAGACGCTCCCCGCAGTTTTAGCAGCACAAGCCATGAGGAATAAGCACACAATTATGCATGAAATCATACTTTATTGTCTGTCTTCAGCTACGTGAATTATAGGGGTGTAGCCCAGCAGCAAAGCAAATATGAAATCACTGTA
This sequence comes from Aramus guarauna, assembly GCA_013400195.1. Lineage (NCBI taxonomy): Eukaryota > Metazoa > Chordata > Aves > Gruiformes > Aramidae > Aramus > Aramus guarauna. The sequence continues at coordinate 51,432 of VXBL01004633.1, read as the reverse complement.
GCCAGGCCTTTGTTCATAGACTGGACAAAATATTTGAAGTGAGTTTAAGGTAGTATTTTTAGATTTTTCATGCCACTTCAATAAATCAGTTCTAATGTTAAGAGCTTTTTAGGTAGGGATTAATCCCACCAACCGAAGCAAATTCTTCAGAAGTGTTTTCCTTTTGACCAACATTTACTATGGTACTGCTTGAGTTCAAATTTGCCCTGGTTTTGGCTTAGAGAGAGTTAATTTTCTTCATAGTAGCTATTAGGGCCTGTGTTTTGGATTGGTGCTGGAAACAGTGTTGATAATACAGAGAATTTTTTTCTACATAGACCNCCCACGAGTTTTCTCACTTTAACTTTTACAATTCTCTCCCCCATCCCGATGGCGGGGAGTGAGCAAGCGTCTGTGTGGGGCTCAACTGCCGGCTGGGGTAGAACCACGACAAAATTGAAGCAAATACTTTTCACTTAAGAACTGTTTCAAAGCAGCCTTCCAAAGCAGCAGCACTTACAGCTGAATCTATGATAAAATGCAATGGATCTCACTACAGTCAGGGTAGGACAAATGTGCTAAAAATAATGGTTGTAATAAGATTCCTCCAGTCAGGGGAAATGAGCTCTTCTGCTGGAGAGGAGTGATTACAAGGCTCAGCACTTCAAGGGCTGATTCCTGTTCTGCACATATGCAAGGGCTTCATGACCCACCTCCTGCACCCACCAAAAAAAACCCCAAAACAAATACCAAAGGCAACAGGAATGTACTCTCACATGCACGGAGCCTTTGTTTGTGACCACGTCTGTGGGATGCCACTGGGGCCAGTGCTGTGCCGTGGCATTACCTGAACTTTCATGGCCAGTGTTACACTTTGAAGCCTGGAGGTCGTCTTGGTCTTGATCAGAAAATGGAGACAGATGGCCTTCTGAGAACAAAGTTTTCAAAAAAAACTGGAAAATCCATTGTTTTCATGCATCATTTCCACTAATGGGTAGGCCTCTGTTTCATGCAATAGGTCCATTTTCCAGTAAATCTTGGAAAGAACAAATCTGTTTGGAATAGCATATACCTGGATAAAGATTTCATTTTCTTAATCTCTTTGTTTCTTTTCTTCTCCCTCCTGTTGATTTTACACAGAATATTTGCTGCAGTGTTCCCAGGCTACAGAATTTAGCATCAAATTTAACTGATTGTCTCAGCTGATTACCCAGCTCGTCATATAACATCTCTCGCTATGCACAAAACTACTGTTTTGACAGCATAGAACTGGAAGGCTCATTTTGCCTTTGATCTTGCAATTCCAACAAAACTGCGTATAGATTCACCTGCCAGTGGTACAGCAGAAATCAGTGTGAAGTCTGGTTTTACTCTCCGCGGTGACAATGTGCAATAAAGAAATCATTAGCAGTGGAATTTACATAACAGAGCTCAAACTAAACGGTGGTTTGTTTTGCAGTTTATTTTTCTGCAGTAGACAAGGTCAAAATACTTTTTTCCTTTGACTATGCTGAGAAAAAGGAAATCCTCTTACCTCTATCTAAGAGAACAACTGATAACTATTCTTACCAAAGGGCAATGAATTATTAGTATTTCCAATATCTAATACTAAATAAATACAGCTCCATCTGATCCAGGGTCTTGGGGAAAGAGAAAGCATTTCCATACATACAGGCCTTAGTTTAACCTTAAGCATTTTTCTACAAATAATTTTTTCATGAAAATCAGCTTCTTGATTTCACAACAGGTTCTATGCTTCATTAACCTCTTAGAAAAATCTCGAATACCAAGAGAACACACCACCACACAGGCTAGTAGCTTCATTAATCAGAGATTTGACCTTAACCCATGGAGATACAATTTCTAACATCTTCACTGAAATGCTGTAATTGGCTTGCTTTCAGAAAAAATAATCACCTAGCAGCTTCCAAAAATTCTGACATAATTACAAACTCAGTTTGAAATGTAGAGAGGAGCATGAATAACTACAGAAAAAAAGGGTTAACAAGATCACAGTGAAAAATGACCGTTATTCGAATTATTTCTGTTTTAGAAGAAATGAAGCAATTTTATCTCAGTGCTACTTTTCTCTTTTGAACTCATCATTATCACATAATTTTCTACTTTTCACAGTGAATTTCTGAAATTTCCTAGGATAAAGGCTCCTTAAAAAAAAAAAAAACAAACCCAAACCCAAAAAAACCCCTATCCCAGTGATTTTTATTAACATTTATGATCTATTTGAATGTCAGTTTCTCAAAAAAAAATCTTTAACAGATTTCTGAAGGAGCAGCTGTCCATAAATGTTTAAGGCTAGGCCTGCCTTATTTCCAAGATAGAGCCCAGAGAGCAAACTACCACAAGTGCAACAGCCGCGTGGCCAGAGAGAAGACACCCCAGGACACACCGTGTCCTCCAACACCAGCTTGAGCCTGTACACACGGTCACTGCATACCAAAGAGACCAAGCAAACTCTGGACTATCACCCAGAGATGCTCACGCTCCCACACTACATCTGAAAGTCTTGCCTCCATTTTGGCTCTAAGGAAAGGTGGGGACAAGGAGTAACAGGTTCCTTAAACAAGCCTGCCAGACCTGGCACAGGAGATGCCCAACACAACATCCTGACCCTGATACGCAAAGAGCAGGAGCCCTGGTTCTCTCTTCCCATGTAGCTATTCTTGTATATCTTTAGCACTGTACGACAGCTTATGATTTCCTGACGTGTGCTTTTAGGGAGCTGTTATAGCTGTGAACAATTTAGCATGTTTCGAACCTACTCCTGTTAAAAATTCATTATGTTATTTACAAGAGCACACATGCCAGAAATACATTGTGGGGGAAGAGTGGCATGAAAATTGCTGTGCTTACATGGGGATATGTAAGTGGTGTTCACACACGCAAAAGCACATGGTGGCTGTGCTTACCTTACGAGGGATCTCTGCCTCTGTAAGCTAAACATGCAGAAGCATCAGTGCTATATTTTGTATTTAAAAATGCTCCTCCCAAATCTTCCTTTCAACTCTGGAGTAGTGAGAAGATTGTGCTTCAGTGCACAGAAAGAAAAAGATTACACTGAAATCATGAACAATGCAATCTTTTCTTACCTGTGAAGACCTCTGCTGGCAGGGGAATCCAGATGAGCTTCCAATTGCTTAAGAAAGTGTCTTTCCACCCTCCCCAGTTGAAGAGGTGTTTGGAACTTCTTTCTTTGGATCCTCTCCCTACCAGCAGCTTGAACAGATGCATCTTGTAAACTGCAGCTATACATCTTGCAGCAATAGAAAAAGTATGTGCAGTCTAAAGCAAAGAAAAAAATAAAGTTAGTCTTTACACATCAAGGTAACTCTCATTCCTCCCAAACCCTCCCCTCCATAAATTACGCTCTCACGTTTGGGGAGATTTATTTTTATTCTGATTATCTATTGGAGCTGCAGTAGTTCCAGAACACACAATTTCTTTCATAACTTAATTTGTAGTAGTGGGAATTTATGATCTTCTGACTGCATCAGTAATACATGCAGTAGGGCGCTGCTGTAATTTTAGTACAGAAAGAAATTAAAAATACAGATTTGTTTGAGCTGAATGCTGCATTTCAGGCCATGCAGTAGGAAAGAGCACAGCCTTGGTGAAAAATGCTTAGCTTGCAAGCTCATGTTATTAGCCAAAAGAGAGAAAAACATACCAGTGTTCAAAGTGAAATTACATTCTCATATCCTTCTGCTCCCCTCTTTTCTCCAGAATCTGAAAACCACATACTGGCAATACTGATATGCTAATATTAATAAATCTGAATGTGAAGCAACGCTCCTTCAATAAAGCATTATGCACAAAATACCAGGCCAAAGCTGGAAGTGACAATACATAGGCAGCTGAGGCTGAGAGATGAAAAAACCCTCCCCCAAACCAGCTTTGCTTCATTTACTAAGAAAATCATATTCTTAAGAGGGTTGATAAAGCTCAGCTGGTGAACAGCAGTCTAGATTTAGAAAGGACAGTGCAGAATCTGTAAGGTTTGCCAATATCCAAAGACATTTAAGGGGACCTTACTTGGACAGACTAGAGAATTGGGTGGAGAGAAACTAAATGAAATTCAATAAGGGCAAGTGTAGGGTCCTGCACCTAGGGAAGAACAACCCCAAGCACCAGTACAGGTTAGGGTCTGACCTGCTGGGAAGCAGCTCTGCAGAGAAGGACCTGGGAGTCCTGGTGGACAACANTTGCTTTCTAAACTTCTCAGAGAGCATCCCAGGTGCAGCTAGGCCTGATCTTAGTCCCAGACTTGGTCAACAGTTTATGTCTAAAGGATTATATATAAAGCCACATACCAGAGTCAACGTTTGCCTGTCAGAGCCCCCTAAAGGGCTTTCACTGAGACAGTTCCACAAAGTTGAAACAGAACATTTATTAAAGCGACAGATATAAAGAGTTCAGAATTGCTGTTGATAAATGCACTTACTGCACTAGTGCTAACATATCATTATAATGCCAGCAATATGCTATCCCAGCTATGCTTAACCAAAAGGTGAAGTGGCAATACTTACCGAGAACATGTCCCTATCTTGGGTGGAGGAGAAGGAGTACAGCCCATTGATTGCCTCTGCAGGGTCTTCAATCTCTTCTCTCTCCCCCGGAGGTAACTTCCTCAATATCCTTCATACCCCAACTTTAGCTGTCCCCTTCCTGGGGTGACGTTTAACATGATTTGGGTGGAGAGTCGAGTACTATAGTCACATATGTTTAGCATACACTTCTTTTAGCTCATTATCGTACTTTGGAGTGTCAACTTTAATATTCATTTCACAGATAATTATGCAAATGGTCTCACAGCATGCTCCTTGGCCTTCAAGATTCTGTGTAGAAACTGTCTATTCCACATTCTCTAGCCAAAACAGGGCCGTCTTGCCGCCTTAAGACTCCCTCCTTCAGATGCTTTTCATACCAAACTTGCGGATCTCCATCCACAATATTCACATAAGAGATAAGTGAAAACCAGTGTTTTTAACCTCTTATGTGCAATTCTCAGAGGGACTCGTCTTTCCTTTTGTATGAGGAAAGGCTGAGGGAGCTGGGCCTGTTTAGCCTGGAGAAGAGAAAACTGAGAGGGGATCTCATCAATACTTATAAATATCTAAAGGTTGGGTGTCAAGAGGGAGGGGCCAGACTCTTCTCAGTGGTGCCCAGTGACAGGACAAGGGCCACTGGGCACAAACTGGAACACAGGAAGTTCCATCTCAATGTGAGGAAAAACTTGTTCACTCTAAGGGTGACCAAGCCCTGGAAGAGGCTGGCCAGAGAGTTTGTGGAGTGTCCTTCTCTGGAGATATTCAAAACCCAGCTGGACATGATCCTGTGCAACCTGCTGTAGGTGATCCTGCTGTAGCAAGGGGGGTGGACTAGATGATCTCCAGAGGTCCCTTCCAACCACTACCATTCTGTGACCTAACAAAAGACAAATCCTCCATGGCCTTCAAAGCAAAGTGCTATTCACTGTGACATGTCACACCTGATCATGTATAGGCAAAGGAGCCTGAACAGACAGCAAGAATTAAACTAGGTATATTCTAGATGATATTTCTGTGGTCTCCTGGAGTTATTCAAGGTGGAGAGGTGACAGTACCAGCATGAAAAATGGTCTGGTGTGCAAGCAGAGGTCATTTAGGTAAAGAGCAGCACGTCAGCAAGTCTGGTGGAAGATTCACATTGGATGCCGCCAACAGACTCTCCTCCATCTCCTCCACAGCCAGGCTGAGCTGCTTAAGAAGTGCATCTCTTCTGGCTAAACAGGCTCCTACAACCAAGTGTAGAGCTGCTCATTTCATCCCATTTGTTACTGTCACTTTGGTGATTTCCACTGCATAGTGTATATATTCCTGGAGAAACACTAAAGAAATTCATAGCAACTTTCTGAACCCAAAGTTTCAACTCTTAATTTTCTACCTGTCTTGGTGGCTAAAAGAAACCAGATGATGATAGGAATGGGGCCTGTCCCAGAGCCTGACACTGTCTTTCTCCCAATGTGTAGGCACTTGGAGAAGACTGCTTTGCCCAAAACCACATGAAATCCCAAATGAGCTTCCAGTCCAAAAACCTGCTAGTGCCTGTTACCCCTGACTACTGCTGGATTCTGCCAAATAGCTTTGAATTTGCAAGTTTACCCAACTCTTCAAAGCCCCTTCTGCTTCAGGAATACCTGACAGGGGGTAGACTCTCCAGATCACAGGGTTGTTTTCTAAACAGGCTATTTGGTAAAAGCTAATGATCAGAATTTACGGAGGAATATTTTGTGACATCTGTCACAAAACTGCCATACTACCAAATAACCTTTCATGTTTAGGAATCATTTAAGGAGAAAATGCTGTCAAATAGCAGCAAACATGGTCACATAATGCCTTGACAAGACTTCCTGAAATCATATACCATGTATTCTCTGGATTAGACCTTGTAAGGCTGGTTTACAGTTCAAAGTTTACAAAAGATTAAGAACTAGACAATGCTTTAAGGTGATCTCAGCCTTAGTATCCTGAAGTAAAACAAAAACATTCCCACCTGGAATGTTTTACAAAACTGATCTTCATCAATGGAAGAAAGTACCTGCTGGTTCTCAGAGACAAGATGCAAAAGGAAAGTTTTGTGGCAGCATTTTCAGGATTTTTTACATAGTTGGAGAAGTATCAACTTTTTCCAAGAAAACTGAGTTTGCTTTTAAGTGCATGTTATGGACCAATTCCTTCATTGTCCTATAGAAATCCTCATCTAGAGCTGCTGCTAAGGAAAAATGTCTGTGTGGAACAGAGAACAAAGTTGTTTTGATACATCTGGTAATTACTTGAAATTCCAACATGAGGAAAGAAATTGGCTCTTTCTTGCAACTCCCCCGTTTCTAGGTAATAGCTACAGAATTTTATTGTGAACAGACACTTAAAGCAGAGCAGTCTCAAAATCTCTTCAAAGATTTATCATGACCAGGTGAAGTCCTCAAGAAATATACAACATTTCACAGGTGGCAATTCAGTCAACCAAAGAGGAAGTTCACTTCTAATTAATTTTATTGGAATTTTATTTTATGAGAAGTTAATTTCTGATTTTATAGTTTATTTTTTCTGCTCTCCATGCTTTGCATAGATTACAAAGAAGCCCGCTACCAACTGACAGAACTGCTGAAATTTGCTATCACAATTTGAAAGCTCATTTTCAGGTTTCTGCTGCCTTTGCTTTTAGTTTTTTCACTTTTGTTTTTGTTTTGCTTTGCTTCTGCTTTTCTGGAAAAACTATCTTGATAGCAGGAAGTGAAATACCCATTTTCCCAGAGAAAGCAAGAACAAGCCAAAGGGCTAAAGAGGGTAGTCTATGAAACCAGAGAAGTCTTGATGAGCTTCAGGCATAACCTGAGTTCTCAACAACTTTAACTTTCTTTTTTGGTCTACACTTGATCCTTTTGGGGTTCCCTCCTCTCTTCCTCCTGTTATTCTGAGGGATGGCCATGTAAATTCCTAAGGCATCAGCTTAGGAATCAAGGCAAATATTGTTAAGCCATCTAGAACGTGGAAGACCCCGTCTTCAATCAGTAAAGTAACCAGTAGCATCCAGGAATGAGTTCTCACTTAAAAGTTGTTAATCAGCTGTGGATCAGTTTATGTAAGTCCTGTATAGAGGACTGTCATGGTTTTACCCCAGCCAGCAGCTGAGCACCATGCAGCTGCTCACTCACTCACTCCCCCCGCATTGGGATCGGGGCGAGAACTGCAACCTAATGGAACTAATCTGAAGGTGAATTTTGCCTTTTCTGGTCTTCCCTGAAGCCTGTACAACACACAGCCACTGACCTTCTTGTTCTTAAGCTTTTCCTCTGCTACTTGCACAAATCTATTTGCATGGCTTGGATGCACAACGAATGCATGGGTTAATAACAGATCAGAGAGGAGGGATGGAGAACAATACACATAATATCTGGCCGTTGAGTGTTAGCTAGCACAACGAACAGGAAACTGAGGAAGCCTAAACTCCCCCCCCCCCCCCCTTTTTTTTTTTTTTTCTTTATAATAAANTTTTTTTTTTTGCCCATACAAAAAATACCCATCAGCAATAGGCAAGCATTTACTTTCAAAATTCGGATTTATATCATATCTGAATTTGTCGCAATAAAAATGGATACCACAGCTGTTTGCAATGAACATGCAACACACCACTTCAAGAAAGAATTAATTCAACCAGAAAGTTTCTGGAGTTGTAACTTCTCCCAAAACATGAACTGTTGAACAGGGAAGACAGGTAGCTTGAAGTGAAGGGCACAACTGAACTGTTTTGGATCCATCAGAATAGTGCAATGTGAATCAAGGACAGAAAAAGTAAATTCTGCCAGCATGCTTTTGTTTGTTGTATTTTGTATGATGGCGCAAAGCACAGACAGTGGTGAGAAGGAAGTGTTTCACTTTGACCTATCTCCACCTTCCTTCTGACAGAACAGGCCACTACGGAATACCTTGTTCTTCTAAAAGTAAATACCAAACTTTTGAGACAGGTAGACATCAAGATGTGGTGGAACTAGCTTTCAGGGCTATTTAATTTTTTATTAGAGAATATTGTCTCTCATAAGTGTTGCCAAATAGCCTTGTTGTATCAGCAGCTGGATGATCTGCAGAAGCTTTTATCAGCAGAACATTCAAGTAAACACTTGAAACGAAGAACATCCTTGCACCCAAAGCAACAGAAATACATGTGCTGTACTAAGCAAGAGTCCTACTGCATGAATGAGAATAACTTAAGAGTGGCTCCAAATTAAAATTCAGCTGCTCTTACGTTTTTGTGAAGTATGCAATGCTTACAGCCAATACTCTTCCAGCACTTGTAGCAACAACTGTCCTTACAGCATGAGAGAGTCACTAAAAACTCACGTTGACTTAAACTCACTTATGGATAGGAGTCATATGATGTACTAAGAAATAAAGTAAAGAAATAAAGTAAGAAATCAGATGTTTTATTAACTTTCTGCACTTATTCTTGGTTCTTAGAGTAGCCTTACAAGTATAAAAAAACTAATGTTTTCCTAGTTCCCATTTATGTTTCAGGGCAGAATGTTGGTCAAAAACAGAAAATAGGAGAGTAATTACAAGGTAAGACATCAATGCATCAGACTTGGTAGCATAAAGTCAGGCAACCTCTTAACCCACTGAAGTCACTCATGTTGTTTTGAAAGTACCTGAAAGTACCTGCAATTGCTTCCTCAATTTTTGTCATACTTACTAAAAGCATGAGCAACAAGCCAAGCTTTTCAGATTAAAACTGCTCTTCCCCTACAGCAGAGTTCCCACATTACCACAGTGTACCCCTTCTACCTCCTCCCACCAAAACACCCGCTCTCTCCCCCAATTTTGTTTTAAGCTGCTTGGCCCAGAGATGACCTCTGACATGCTAGCACATCTGCTGACCCAAAGCATTAGTCATCACAGCAGCAAAGTTTAATTAGGAAAATTTCAGTGTAAAACTAGGTGCATTCTTCTTGTTTATGAGATGCAGATCTTGAAATACTGAAGTCCAAATGCCATGACTGTGCAGACAAAGCCCAGCATTAAAGAAGGTGCAAGTACAGTTGGATCAAGTGTTGAAATAACACAATCCCAGGCTATTACTTTACCCAAATTCTGTTAATTTCTCAAAGTGTTATAGTAAAAAAAACCTGAGACATTTGTATCTAGTGATGCGCCCCCAGGGGTCAGTGCTTGGTCTGGTCTTATTCAACATATTCAGTGACCTGGATGAGGAAAAAGGGTGTAGCTTCAGCAAATTTGCCCGATGATACTAAGCTGGGAGGAGTGGCTGACACACCAGAAGGGTGCACTGCCATTCAGCANAGACACCAGTACAGGTTAGGGGTTGACCTGCTGGGAAGCAGGACTGCAGAGAAGGACCTGGGAGTCCTGGCAGACCTGGGAGTCCTGGCAGACAAGCTCTCCATGAGCCAGCAGTGTGCCCTCATGGCCAAGGCGGCCAGTGGTACCTGGGGTGCATTAAGAAGAGCGTGGCCAGCAGGTCCAGGGAGGTTATCCTCTCCCTCTATTCTGCCCTAGTGAGGCCACATCTGGAATATTGTGTCCGATTCTGGGCTCCTCAGTTCAAGAAAGATGGGAACTACTGGAGAGAGTCCAGCAAAGGGCTGTGAAGATGATTAAGGGATTTGAGCATCTCTCATATCAGGAAAGGCTGAGTATATATATAAAGGGTGGGTGTCAAGAGGAAAGGGCCAGACTCTTCTCAGTGGTGCCCAGTGACAGGACAAGGGGCAGTGGGCACAAACTAGAACACAGGAAGTTCCATCTCAGTAAGAGGCAAAACTTGTTCACTTTGAGAGTGACAGAGCACTGGAAGAGGCTGCCCAGAGAGGTTGTGGAGTCTCTTTCTCTGGACATATTCAAAACCTGCCTGGAAGTGATCCTGTGCAACCTGGTCTAGGTGATCCTGCTCTAGCAGGGGGGTCAGACTAGATGTCCAGAGGTCCCTTCCAAGCCTGACCAATCTGTGACTCTGTGAGATACTCTCTGCTAGTCATAAAATAAAGCTGTAATTCTTTTTTGATAGTAAGTCCTAACCAGTTGTTGCTTTTCAAGATTTAACTTAAGTCACTATTCCTATATATTTAGGTCACCTTCATGCAGCATGTTTGAAATGACAATACAAAGAGTAATCGATTTTAAACATCTGTCAGGCCTGCTCAGCAGTACAGACAAGTATCACAGACTTACTAGTACCTGCTGACCCCTGGGTTTTATGCAATGAATACACACCATGTACAACCCCAACAGACAGCTATCTGCTTAAAAAAAAAAGTATATTTTTTGTTCACACCAGGAAAAGGCTCTCTTGGGAAAGGAAGACTTTTCTAGACACAGATGGGAAGTTCAGTGCTGACCTTTCCCCTGGAAAGCACCTCTTATCTGGTAATTTTGAGTGTTGCTCCTTGACTGCCTGCTTAACTGCAGCTAACCCTCAAAATACAAGCCGTTTGATTTTAAACTGAAGGCAATTACATAAACACATTTTGTCCTCATTTCTATATAACAAAATAATTCAACCGTAGCTAGTTACACTGTACTGAAACTGGTGTAAGTTGAGAACCATAACTACCCTTCCGTGAAGGAGTGCAAAGCTGAACACACAGATGTCCCTGCTGGAACATGAACTCCAAATATAGCTCCTCATTTGCTGCCAAGCACTGCGTCTTGCATCCTTTCATTACTCCAGCCACCAAAGAACATAACTGCATAAAAAGCCATCAGTACACGCTATTTCTGTAAGTAAATATAAAAACTCTTAACTCCAGTTATGACTGAAATCTTGAGGTATTATTATCTACAGGTGTTGTTCACTGCCTTATGACCCCATCATCCAAGCAAATTTGACTCCATCACACTGTCGTGATGCAAGATGCTTCACACCACAATGCATGCTACAAGGTTTTGTATTAAAAAAAAAATCTCTCAGCAAAGATGTAGAAGGTGGTGAAAGAAAACAGTTTAAGAGCTATACTGGAACTGTATTCTCACCGGAGGAAATTCACTCTCATTCAATTCAGCAGAGCAAATTAATTTAAGAGTATATGTACTTTTAGAAGGGCAAGAGACAGTTGAGTAATTTTCAAGAATTTATTCAAGAGCTAGGAAGGGAAAACAGCAAACTAACTGAATACCCACTCAATTAATGGAGCCCAGAAATTAATGCCATAATTAAACAGCAAATGGACATTGCAATAAAGAGAAAATCCTTCCCTCTCCTCTGTTTTTATACTAACACACTAGGGCATTAACTTAGCTACACTGAATAGCAGTCTGCTAGACAACAAATTAATTTTTACTGAATATGTTTAATGACCCTAATTTATTATATTAGCCTAGGTATTGAGTGGTTCATATAAAACCAGAATGAAAATATTCAACACTAATTCTAACATAACAGAACCGGTACACAGCTCCACTGTCTTACCTCCTTGTTTGTAACTAGGATCCTAAGCTAAGTTAAAAGGAGCTTGAGAGATTTGCAGAAACCTTTCACTCAGATTGCATACCCATTAAAGCAGAGGACAATACCGTAAAAGACCTGCTTGTGACACTGTTTTCCCTTCAACTTTGTTTATTGATGTACTGAACATGGAAAAGTACAAAGGATCCAAACACAAAAGAAAACATGTACAACCTCTTAAATACTCAACAGAATATATTTTCTATTCCAACAGATGTGAATTAAGTCATACTATACAACTTCAAATAAATACCAGCCTTATATTTTACTAAGTGCTCTGATAAACACTGTAAAGTGAAGCCAAATTTACATGCCTTCTCATCAATGCTGTTAGTTGCTACAGCAGTATAGGAAAGAAGCATGTAGCTACGGTTTTCACTCACATTGGAAAGTTTGTGATTTCTATAGTATATACATTTTTTAATGCAAAGAATTAGCTTTAACAATCTAAATGCACCTAAGAATGAGGAAGTGCTCAGGAGCCAATTGATTTTTGAATAGCATTGAGTGGGTCAGCATGAAAACTCGCTTACTCACTTTAGCACGCGCTTCACAGTATATGTACTGTACTATACTGAAAAATTTATAACTACAGTTTAAAAGAATAGGAACCAAAAGCAACTGCAAAGATAGTGTACAGCTATGTTATGCATAGAACATTGCTTTTTCTAAGGGGAAGCGTATGAGCATCTCAGTTTATACAAAAAGCAGGACGTTACTACACAGTTGTCAGTGCATCCTGGTGAAGGCATCAAACCCTCAGCTTTTTTTTAAAAATTTAATAAGCTAGATGCTAATCAGAAAATATTCTGTATTTTTTTTTCTCCTTAAATTTCTTCAATACATGGTAAAGACTTTTTCTATTTCCCCAAATAGTGATTTAAGCATCATACAAAGTTAAATTTCAATAGCATACAGATATTTATGGGTTTTGTATGAAAAATGTAAGGAAATTTATTCAAAACCTATGATTATACTCATTTTTTACCACAAACATATTTATAAACAAAAATGTAGCATCACCATAAACAGCTGAAGCTAGACTATCTACAAACAGCAACAGATCTGATGCACTGTAAATTCAAGTCCTCAGGACAACAAAAGTGAATAAGCAGACCTCAAGTAACAATGTTAATGCCATTTACAAAGAAAAACTCATACAAAAACATTCAAAGTTGAACATCACTTGGCATGTAACTTAAAAAATAAACTAAAATCAAAATTGGCCGAAAGGTTCATAACTCAAGGTCTTATTTACATTACACAAAGCTCAGGTGTTAGCCTTGAACATAACTTTCAAAATACCTCCAAATATACCCAACTGAGGCCAATTCTGCTGATTTGCTACTGCGCAAACCATACTCAATGTCTTTTCTTAAGACAAAACAATTCTTCAAACAATAGCAAGTACATCACTAAACACCATGAGCTCAATCTGAAGGGAATTCTTTAGGAAGAACAGATTTTTCCCCAATTTCTCAGTATTTTAAGTTTCCTGCTTGCTCTTATATTCTTTTTTAAATTTTGTTTCAAAATCACAAATTAATGTGAGCCACCTATCACTTAATAACCAGGATGATCAAAGACTCCACTGATGATTACAAAAATGAAATCAACAGTGCATCCCATTGACTCTACTTCTTAATACAAAGGTCTCAAAAGTATTTCTACATCATAAATCTTTCTAAATTTTCCCCAACAATTGCAAATTTCCTGGTAAGTTTTAAAAGCTCACTAGGTGTCATATGAAGAGATTTCTCAAAGTATTTAAGTCAAAATATTTGTTCCAGGACCAGTAAAAAGTTTCTCCAAATTTTTTTATTTTTTTATTTATAAAAATAGATGCTTTTTTAAACCCACATCAAAGAGGCTCTTATCTCTTTGGCAAGGTACTGCTTTACGAAAAGTTCTCCAGTATTCTTACAATAAGCTTTTATAATGTGTTCCCATTCCCCAAATGATAATTATAAAATAAATACTGCTTATAACTTTATAAATAAACATGTAAACTTCAGATCTTCTGGAACAACAGAACACCAATGCATAAAAAAGTAAATTAAACACAAAGCAAATCAACAAATAACAAAAAACAAAAAGTATAACACAAAGCCTCAATATTTACTCATAGGTTAAAGGCAGTCATGTACAAAGAAAAAACTTCTTCCCTTAGCTGAAACATTTTAAAAGGTCCACCTTCTTCAAAGAAGGCAATAGAATATGCATTGTGACAGGTAAAAACCCTGTATCTCTTGTCAATATTCAAACACAAAAGATATTTAAGAAGTTTTAATTCAAATATTAGCAATAAAAAATCTCACATATTCTTAGGATGCTAAGTAGTCATTTTATCCCCATTTCCACACTGGCATACAACAAAGGCATTTACTAATGCATAAAGCTTCTTGTAAATTGCCTTTGTTGTACAGATTTCATGTATTAATGCACTGAGAATAACTTGTTAGGCTTTGTGCGTTTTGTTTGTTTTGAAGGAGACCTGCAATACTCTATCCCCAAGGCGGTATCCATTCAGGCTGGCTATTGCCATAGCTGCCTCATCATAGTTTGTCATAGTCACAAATCCAAAACCTTTGCACTTGTTGGTGTTAAAGTCGCGGATGACCTTCACATTGGTTACTGCTCCGAAGGGCCCAAACATTTGCCAGAGGATACTCTCGTCAGCATCAGGGGCCAAGTTGTACACAAAAATGCACCATCCAGTTCCTGCATGTCCGGGGATATTAATTCCGGCCAAACTGGTCATTCCATCAATAGTCATTGGAGGAAACCTACTGAAGAGTGAGGGGGAAAACAAAGTCATAAAGTAACTGTTCACAGAAAATCCCAAAGACATTTCAAAAATAAAAAAGGAAAATGACACAGGGCTTTTCACAGCATGAACATGTTGACCAGACTAATAAGGTAGCATAAAATTTTTTTCCCCCCTCAATTGCAAAAAATACTATGTATAATACTATACATAAGTAGGGAGAACAGTGCTAGGTCTGTCTCTAATGGAGTAACATTGAAAACCAAAAGAAAAGCATGCCATAAAACCAGGGAGGATTAGTAAGCCATCTAAAACAGGAATTCCATGGAACTGCTACAAAAGCTTTGTCTCTCTCATGCACAATGCACCAAAATGAACATTCTCATCTGAAGTCTCAACATGCAAAAATCCAAGTCTTATTGAAAAAGAGTACATAACATACTTAATAATTGGATTATTATGAACCTAATAGTCCTTTATTACCTCTTTACTCCATAAGCCATGTTGAGCAGATTGTCCAACCTGCAAAACATTTAGCAAAGTGTTCAGTCTTCAGACTTTTCCACCCTTGAATCTTAAGGAAACTTGGTATATTACTGCCACATCCCTTGCACTGCACAGAAGCTCATGCAAAGTTAAAGCATCACCACTGAAAGAGCTGTGGCACCTTATTACACCTGATACAGTTAGTGAACACTGAATAGATGTTCTTGTGTAGTATCCACAACCACAAATAGTTCAGTTCAGGAAGTGCACCACTACCACAAGTTTAGCCTAAATCAAATACTGACAGATAATAGAGTTACAGGCAGTAGCACCTCAGTGAAGTTTTCCAGATTACTAACTTGTTTTGGATGAAGACTTTACTGAGGCTTCTGACAGTTTCCTGACATGAATACCCAGACTGATGCAGGGTTTTGGAGCAGTAAGAAATGTTAGAACATAAACTGCAAAAGAGATTTTTCATTTTTCTACTCTTTTCCAGAATAAAGTGTTTTTAGAATATACACACACATATATATATTAGACTGTAAGCTTTCTCCATGTATTTCTTCCTCACCTTCCCCCAAGCTACTGAAACTGCAGTATGCCACCACAACTCTAAACCCTTTGGAATTACCTACCCAATACCTGGAACATGCAGTGCCTACCAATCCTATATTAATCTAATTCCTGAAGTCCCTTGAAGTGTTTCTCTAAGCAAATTTCTACCCTAGAAAAGCTCTGGCTTCTTCCTGGCAGAGCCCAGACACATGAAGAGGAAGTCTTGTTAAAGGTTCTCTTCAGGACTCAAAAAAATACAAGCTCAGGTAAAACCAGCGGCCTGGATTTCATTCTTAGCTTACAGATAGCTACCTTACTGTGATTCTTCTCCAGTAACGAGCTATAGGAGTTAAGAACCTTTATTGGTATACAGAATCCAAACTCAAGTGCTGCAGTAGTGTAACTACACTTGTGCACAAAAAGCTTGAAGAAAATTATATTTGCTGTTGTTTGCATCCAAGTAAAGGTCTCAAATGACAGAGCATTATGATTCTGCAGTAACGATGGTTTGTGGGATGTACTGACAATAAAGCAAGGCACTGAACCCCTAAAAGGGCAGAAAAGAGGAAATAAAAAAATGCCTGACTACTGTCAGTAGATTTAGTGTGGATGACAGAGGTCTACTGCCATTATTAACATTTGGTGGTGGAGACGAAGGTGAAGAGTTCCAGAAACACCACCACTCAAAGGTCCTTGCTGTAGAGCAGTCGGCTGCAGACTTCACAGTAATGGTATCACTGTAATAGTTTTCATCAGTTACCTGGATGACTTAAAAGTATTCTGGAAAAGTTCTCAAGGGAATTCACTGGACAATTTTTAAAAATGCTTTAAGTTACACATCCTACAGATACTGAGGAACAATTATATATAGCTGCTTTTGGAAGTCCAGCTCAACATTTTTCTTAAGAAGAAAAAAAGAAGCATTGTAGTGATCCTATTGTTCTTTACTACTAAAATTTATGTTGACTCTGTTTTAGGCCTCTGTCAACCATTAACAGTCAGGGCAACTGCATCAGGTAATCCTGTCTGAAATGTCAACAGCTAAGATTTCTTGCATGTGAAAGACTTGAAAGATGTAAAGAATCGGTGCAATCTGAATTACTTAGCAACAGAGCTGGAATGCAACAAAGACCTAAAAAACCAAAGAGGGATGGATTGCCCTTTACAGTTATAAAAATTTAAAATTTGGCAGGGTTGTCTTTTTTTAGAGAAGAGAACATCTGAAGGCCTTCCTCCCAGAAAATTCTATTAAAAGTATCTAATTTTGTCTGCAACCCCGGTTTACCACCTTGGGGCTAGTCAGTTCAACCTTGTTCTTCCTTCCACATCAATAAAAGTGAAAAAGATTTTACTCTTCCTTCTACTCACTACAGACTTGATACCTAGTCAGTGTTTTCTGCTACCGTTATACTTTCAAGTGGAGCAAATCATGGTGTCTATCGTTTCAGGCATCGCTTTACACTTCATATTTAAATGGGCACTTGTAAAAATACACTTCCTTTTTAAACAAAAATAAAATCACAAAATTAAAATTTTTAAGGTGCAAAGCCTAATGTTGCAGGTAGGTTATTGAAATTACTTAACTGCAAAGAAGCTTTTAGGTCCAATCCAAAAGGAGAACCTCCAAAAGTTGGAGAATTTTTACAAATCATGATAGATTCACCTGGAGTATCAGTTAAATAGAGATGCTATCCCAGCCAGTATCAGAGTACTACCAAACACAGCTGATTATCTGGGATAAAGGCCACTTGTAAGAACTCAAGGAGTCAGCAGGCCAGCCTTGCCAGAGTCAGTATACACAGGCTGTAAAACAGCTCCCTCATGATCTTATTTCATATCATGCACTTGGGTCCCTCCTGCAAATGGAAGTTCTGCCCCTATGCTCTGCCTATGGAACAGTGGCAAGCCTACCTTTATTCAATATTCAGCACACCATTTAAGTTAACCCATTTATTCCCTAAGAAGTGGTAAGAAAATCCAACAAATAATGAATAAAATTGGTTATGCTTTCCCTTAGGGCAGAAAGCCTACTCTAATGCTGACCTTCACACCTCGCAGCACACAAGGCTGAAAAGCCGAAGAAAAAAAATTCAGTTCTGCCAAAAGTGCAGTCCATGAACTCTGAATATTCCGCTTAGAAGCAAATGTAGCCAGTGCAGAGCTTTTGAAGCTTGGTATAGTCCCTTTGAAGCATACCACCAGCTCATTTTGTTTCTTGAAAAATAAAATAGTAACCGTTTGAGTATATTACTGTTTGACACATTCTAGTCACATAGCCCAGGGGCAGAAGGTGCGAAGAAATGATCAAAATCACTGGAAAAAATCTGATGTACTCATGAATGTAGATAATACAATATCTGTTTCACTTTGTTCTCACCATCTGTCCTTTTCAACACACTAAATATCACAGGAAACTTTATGGCTGTAGTTTCAACATGATGGGAACATATATCCGCAAAAAACACATACAGAAAATATTTAAATAATCTGCATTACACAAGTTTGTAATAAGAGAAGACAAAGTGTGGTGTGCAGGATTGAGACAACTGACTAGGAAAAAACCTGAAAGCCAGAACAGGGAGGAAAGATAGGGGGTGGGGAAGAAGAGGCTGGCTGTGACATGCCATATGGCTATGAAGAAAATTGAATTGCCTAGGTCAATGTTAACTGAATCCACTTGCACATTAATTAACAATAATCTAGGAAATTAAAAATAACCTTTAAAAAGGAATTTTTTTGGAGAGCGTGTAGAAGATATCATCTCATTTTAACTCTAATTAAGGATGTTTATTAGACACTAAATGCTATCAATAGGATGGAATGCATTTTTGCTTTTAGAAGTATTATAAGAATATAGCTGAAGTTTAGCATTTTCATGCCTTTCTTTCACACACAGAAATCAGACAAGCAGGGAAAGGAAAGAGTGGAGGGAAACGAACAGGCCCCCATGTGGCTTGCCGCACCATTGACACAAGTATGTATTTGACTTACCTAAAACGTTGAGCCTGCTGAGCTAGAGGTGCCGGATATCTTCTGTTTGGAGACTGGTACAGCTGGGAAAGGATGGCCTGATTGGTCTTTTGGCTTGGATTGTTAGCAAACTTTACAGTGATGGGCTCTGTGGCACCCGGAGGTTTCTGGCCATTCAAGCCCTTGATAGCTTCTTCTGCTTCAATTCGCTTGTCAAACCGGATAAAGCCCACGCCCCTTGATACCCCTGCACAAGGTGAAGGAAGCATATAATAATTCAGAGACTCTGGAATATTAGAAGTTTGTATGTTACCTTCATAGCCAATCCTATGTTAACAACCAATTGCTGTGAACACACAATAATTTTGAACTTATTAGAACTGAGCTTTTGCTAAAAGTATTAAGACTTTTCTACTGTAATTCTTCGAATTTTAACTGACATAAGATATATTGTGTAGAAAGCTTGGAAGGTTGAGGGAAAAACACAGTGGAGACAACTTAAATATAGTGAGCCAAAGGCTAATTCTGAAACAAAGCAATTTGGGGGGGAGGTGTAGGGCAAAGTCCAAACCAGCTGCAGAGTAACCTCTGTTCAGTTTATGCTATCCTGCTGTATTCAAATTCACAGAAATTCTGTAAATAGCTTAGTCATCTGCTTCCTAGTAGCACAAAGTGTCTTATGGTCTCCCGCAGCACCCGTTGAACTCCCTTTGGAGCAAATATGCTGAGAGGATAAACAATGGAGCGCAGGTTCTATATTGCAGTAATGGGAATTATGGCCCTGTTTTAACAGTCACAGTTACCTCTAAGTAAAAGATTCAGTTTCAGCATACCACCATACTTTTTTAGGTGTTATTTTTGAAAGAAACTTTTCTTGGGCCATAGATTCTTCCTTGGTATAGAAAAGTCAAAGACAACATGCAAGGGGGTCAGCAAGCGCTTATGGAAGGTCTTAGGAACATAACACCTCAAAAATTTATACTGTGGCTTAAATATAAACACACTGAGGTGTCAATACTTGAACCAATTAGCATTAAAGCTACTACAGCCAACACTAGTTAGTTGCATGCTTTGTTGGAATATTCCTAAATCAATTAGAGCCCGCTTATATTTTGGTTCATAAACAGACAAGTTAGATGCTTGTCCTCACTCAAGGAAGATATTAATGACAAGAAATGCATTCTGTTCGTAAACAATGACTATTTAAACCATCAAAGTGACAATAAGCAGGCGTAAGAAAGCTATAGAGGCAAATGTCACAGCTTTAACTTTGCATTTGTCATTTGTCAGTTTGTGTCACAACCTTATTATTCATACCATTTTGAGTCTCTCTTTCAAATTGCAAAGGAGGAAATGGGAAGAAAGCTTAAACCTGAAAAACAGTCTCTAACAGAACTACTGTGCACATACTAAGATTTATGAGTACTCATAATTACAGTACACATTTAAAAGTTTAATTACATTTACTTAATTGGCCTAGTTGTCAAATCCCACCATTTCTATACATGAATATACAGGAACATAGTGTAAACAGCTATTTATTGCACAAAGACAGGAAATCTGACCTGCAAATCTGCTGCTTCTACAAGTCATTATTTGGCCTTTGGCTTTCATTTCCCTGCTTCTCTACATTCTCACCAACTTACATTATCAAAACACTCCATAACTACTATGTGTCAGTATTGAGATTTCTGTTAACAGAATGGAATTGCAAAGGAATACATGAGGTCCTCTACAGGTCAGAAAAGCAAACACTGGCATGCACAATCCTTTCAAAATAAGACCATTTGAAAACTTTATGACCTCCTGCAACTGAAAGCTGTTTGTCACCTACAATGATATGCAACTTTTTTTGAAAAGGTACAACTACAAAAAACCCAAGCTAGATTATTCAGGGAACAATTATGTAACTAAATGAATTCTTCCTCTCCACACCTCTAGTTTATTTGAAAGATGAGAATTTGGAGAGCCCTGCTCCTTTGTATTTTCAGCTTTGTACACCCAATACTTCCATCATGTACTTGGCATTTCATTTGATTACTTATTTTTTTGGAATAGGCTTGCTGGAAGCAGGTGAGGCAGCAAGTTATAAAGCTCCTCAAGATCAGCCATTTCAGCCAGCAAAAACACATGCCTTACTGTCCAAGTCTGAAGAGTAACCACAGAGTGTCACTGACGTCCACTCACTGGTTAAGATACATACTGTAACACCACAACTAACCTACTAGAGCTTAGTTCTTTAAGGCACTGCTAAGCACAGAACTTATCTGCTCCTGAAGAACTCAAAGTTTATGTTCTTCAGCATGTCCAAAGTTAATGAGGCAACTTTGAAAACAGTCTTAAGAGCAATTACCAGTCAAGTCTTTTGCAATCCTAGCCTCAGAGAGCCAGCTGTGCGTTTCTGCATAAAATTTTATTTTTATAAAAGAAGTGTTTAATAGCATTTCATAAGGCACATAGGGACTATTTTCAAGCAGCAGCTTGGAAAAGAAGATGATAGCAGCTGTAAATTTATTACAATAAATTGTAATAAATAACTGTGCTTCAAACCTGCACCTTCAGAGTGGAAATGACTCAAGCTGGCCTAGTACACTCCACCATCTATTTTGGTCCATGCATATTTAAGAACAATTCCAGCAGAAAATTGCATTTTCTGGCCTACATTAGAGACAAAACTATTGTACTGAAAGGTGAAACATTTCTTGAAATGCCAGTCCAAAAGTGAGGGGAAATGCAAAACTGCCTACTTACCAGTGACTTGGTCAACCAGAATACGAGAAGTAATAATGCGTCCATATTGGGAAAAGAGTTGTTCCAGTTCTTTTTGGGTCATTGTTTTCGGAAGTCCACTAACATACAAATTTGCATCTCTGATAGAAGCCGAACTTGGTCTCGCATAGGATACCTTAAGAAAAAGAAAGTAAAAAAACCAGAAATCAAACACTTTGAAGTAGGACAATGTTATTTGTTCTGAGATATTGAAATGTGTTTAAGAGCAGCCAGAAAAGTTACCTTGCAAAGCCAGTAAACTGGTGTTTTCAGTGCTGGCTTCTGTGAAAACACTGAAGGAACTTGTACAACATAGACCTCGCAGGACAAGCTGACTACATGAACTCATATATAAATTATAATTTAAGGAGTACTTTCAAATAAAGGAGAAAAACTAGGTATATGCTCCAGCATGCCTTGGTGAAGAAAAAGTGTCTCACCTTACCATAAGACTAAAAAGACAAATTTAAGAAGATCGAAGAATGTTTTCCTTTTAATTATCATTAAAAATACAAAATATTTCACTTTGATATCTAGGTCAAAAACATAAAAAGACAGTCCGTAGCACTCAGAGATTTGCAAGTGTTTTTCAAGTGCTGTGCCCTTTGTACATGTATTGAGCTTGCTATCAAATGACACACAGTCTTTCACTGTGTAGCAGAGATAAACTCTGCTACATCACTTTTATAGGCTTAAGAATGAATGGCAGAAGTAGGCATGCAACTTGCATTGTCACTGTTCAGCAGCTTGCCAATTTCTGCAACACAGAGGTCTTACAACCAAAAGCCAAGTAACAGTGTGCTTCTCAGGTCCTTTTGGACAGTTTTTACCTGCTGCCTCAAAGTGTCAGTCCGAAATATTTTATTAAGATTGTCAGTTAGTTTCATCAACCCTTAGACACACACTATAAAAACAGTGTGTTGGAGAGTTCGGTACCTCCCAATAAAGCCTCTATGAGCGGTTTGTCATGATTACAGGAAAGATTAGAACAGAACATCCACGCTTGTGGAACAGGACAGGACAAAATACTTTATTTGGGGGTTTTACATTATAAATTGCGAAGTTAAAAAGGAGTCTCAAGAAGTGGTCAGATTTATCTCCTTTCCTCCCTGCAATGCAGGATTAGCCAACTCTGGGCAGCTGGAACTTAACTCTGTAAATCTATCTTTTGCCTAATCCTTTGACATTTATTTTCAAATCCTCCCCCATCTCATTTCCATGCAGATCAGCAGACTCTTAAGAGTCCTGTGGAAGCAAAACAAAAAAGGCAATTGAGATAGAGCACCCTGGAGACCAAACAAGCATTACTCTGAACACTGCTGTGATTGTTACCTAGAGCCTTTGTGCAAGGTATCTTCCAAAGCTGGCTGAACAGGGCTGACCTGCAAAACTTGTAGCTGTCCAAGATAACACACCATCCAACACAGAGCCCTACAAGCCACAGAGCCTTGCTTTTTAAATGGGAGAGCCACACAAAAGCTGAAGACCTGTGTTCAAAGTGCTTGTCTTCTAATCTCCCACATAGTCAGCTAGGAACAACCTCAGTCTTTTCTCCTAATTTTTTTTTTTTTTTTTTAGGGTGAAGATGTGCAAATTTAATCATAACAGAAAAGCTGCCAGTGTCCAATTTTACAGCAGGAGTGACAGAATTTCCTAGGTTCCATATTGTTTATTTCTACTCCAGTAAAGCTGCACTGAAGAACAGTTTATTTTTCACTGGAGCTGAGCCTGCTGAACTAAAGATTACTTAGTCCTCTTCCTTCTACATGGCCCCTCATTTTTTTATATTATTAGAAACATGCCCTAGAGACTGTCCACAGAAGAGCTCATGAAAATTATCACCACCAAGGTGTCAGGTAGAAAGCTAAAGGCAGTTTTGCTAAAGCGCCTATGATGCTAAGTGTAAAAAAAAAAAAAACCAACCAAAACAGACCTGTATTCCTATATTCCTGACATCTGGTCATGGCAAGAATCTACTATATGACTCCGGACAAATCTTTCTCTTCTATAATCCAGTTACATACTGGAAAATACCCATTGTCAGTGTAAGTTAAAAGTTTTGGTTTTTTCTTTACAAATGTCTTTTGAGATAAATGTCTTTGAAGAGATAAAAATATCTCTGATGATTTTTTCAAGATAAAGTGTGAAGAGGAAGTAGCAGTTCATTTTGCAGAATAGTTGTGAATTGATAGATTACATTTTCTATTTTTACTTGATTCTTGCCATTTAAGAACGTCAACATTGGATTATACCTAGAAGACAATATCAACTACTAGCTGGAGTCAGATTCACACAGCAGGAGTGTTCAGATCTTAAGTGACCGTAACCTACCACAGGAAGCCTCTCCAATTATCAGAATTGTAGTACTAAAAAGTGATTAAGGCCATTTTGCAGCAGCATCATAAGTAACTTATCCATAGACTATGCAGCACCACTTTAAATTACAGCAATGATGGAATCTTCTAAACTACTGGAAACAAGACACCAGATAATAGATATCACAAGAACAGCAGTAGTGTTCCTGCATGTGACAGAATAGTTGATTCCCAAGAGCCTTTCACAAAGTAGATGAGAAATCTAACAAGTCCTTCAGGAAGGGTAAACACATGTCTGATTTCTTAAAATTTGCTAGAGTAGATTCAATAGTTGAGTCCAAATCTCATCAGCAACACCAGCTTTTTTCAGAGGAAGAAAGGAAAGGAGAGACCCTACTGTTATCCTTTCTTTAGATGAGTATTTGCAAAGTCAAGGACCACACGTACCTGTAGTACTACAGAAATAAAGATGAGGGGAAGTACAGTCTTCCAAGTCAGACAGGAGTCAGACTTCAGTTACCAGCTGTATGGCAGGTTCTGACACAGTTAGGTCAAGTGACTGATTTTGCCAGTTCTGTGCTGAAGATTTTTACAAAACTTGTGTTAAACCAGTTGTTTGTTTTTTTTTCTTGAAGTGATAAATTTGCTACCTTACATGGCTGTGCAGCCAAAGCCCAGTACTTGCAAGTTGTGTTTCAAACTATATTTTTTTTAATTCTGTACTTTCAACCTTCACAGTACATACAACCATATTTGAAAGAACTGTTTCTAGACTGAAGAGTCATTTTCTTACTCTTCTACAGGCAAAAGTATATGTCTACTATACACATAGAGTCTGAGAGGTAAAGCTGCACCAGAAACAGGAAAGATAAAGCTTGCCTGCATTCAGCCAAAGCAGCAGCAAAGACAGCAATGGCTACTCAAGAGCAACAGCTAAGGAATGAAAGAATTTGCCCACTTGGCTATGAGCTTCTTTAAGAAATAAAGCTCCACTGCATACTTGGTAGGATGACCTTAAGGAGCCCCAAGGCCAGAGAATGGAGGCACACTGGCCAGGGGACAGGACTAGACATAATAAAATCCTGAATTATCAAAACCAAGCAGTTCTGAACAGCTAAGTAAATGTTTGTTTTCAAAAGGAACCCTTCCAACACTCCAAGTTTAACTCTACATGGGAGGAGGGCACAGTGAACTCAATTTTGTAACTGAAAACAATGAACTGTTATTAATGTAAAGTTTGATGCCCACAGAAGCAGGGGAGGACAGGCAATACTTATAAACTAGATGAAGATAGATTAATAGCTGCATGTATCACTGGTACATCTCAATTTTATCTGTCAGTTTTTAATTCTCTCTGGAATTTAGATACACTGAAAACTGTTCTATCCAGTCCTTTTATATGTCAGACAAGTTTTTCTTTCCATATCCGTCTAGTCAGGTCTTCTGGAGAGAAGTCAGAATTCTTAGGAGTGACTATCAGTTAAGGAAGAAAGAAAAACAGTGTGTTATCCTTATATTTAAGAAGAACGCTATGCGACTGCTGGTAAAACATTTCACTGAGAAACTGGAAAAAACCAACAAACCATGGTTTGCTGACAATTAAGGAGATATTGTGGACTTTACATTAGCTTTGAACTCGGATAAATACCTGTTACTAAGCTGTTTTCTAAGCATGCAAGCACTCAGAACAGAGGTTGCAGAATGTAAGCCTCTCAAACTCTTTTCAAACAGGATAAAAGAAGTCTTTATGAATAGAAGATACCAAAGGCCTGCCAAAACCCTTAAGCCATACTTCATGGTGCTACTGTTTTCCCAGTCTCCAAAATACCTATGCTTTGCTTTAGAAGTAGTTCTACAGATGTTGATAGATCAAATAGCTCCATTTTCTAAGCAATCTAATGCAGTAATTGGACTTTCCATCCAGCTGCCCACTGCTGACTGTTACTCTGACTCAACACATTACATGAATAAAACTAAGTACAATGTAAGCAGAAATAAGAGTTGTGCTCTTTATGAATAGAAAAGAACACACACATAAAAAGTAAAGAAAAACCTTAAGTCAAATAATTGACCTGTGAGGCAACGCTCAATACTTAAAATTGTTTCCTTCCTGGTCAGTGACGCTAACACAGGCTAGAAGCAAGTAACTAATTCACAAGGTCTGCCTGATCTGCAGTTCAAGTTCAGTAGTGCTGAAAATGAAATTAAAATTCTCCCTTCTTACATATACATCACCTGACAGACCTCCCTGGTGATTACCACAGCCCAGCAGCACAGGCATGGATACTGCGGTTCTTATAAAGCAAGCTGCCAGAACAGCTTTATAGGTCTGGAAACCATGTTGATGTTCCTGCATGCAATCTCCAGTGACTGATCACTTGCAAAACAAAGGTCCATCCTAGCAAGTAGGTTTCTGGGGGCCTGTTTAGATGAACAAAGGATTAAATTCCAACACAAAACCAAAATGTACAGGATGTGAAAGCAGGAACGTATAAAAAAATGGCGTCCAGTCATACACAGATGAGGTTAGGAAAGCTAAAGCCCATGTGGATTTCAATTTTCTGAGAGATTTGAAGGGCAACAAAAAGTATCTGTACAAATACATTGGCAGCAAAAGGAAGACTGAAGAAAACATAGATCCACTGCTGAACAGGGCACAGAAACTGCTCACCAGCAACACAAAAGGACAGGATACTTAGTACTTTTCCTTGCCTCAGTCTTTATCAGTAATATTTGCCTTCAGAGATCCCAAACTCATGAGACAGTACCAAGTCTGGAACAAGGAATACTCATCCTCAGTGGAGGAGGATCACAGAGTATTTAAACAGGACAGATGAAAGTCCAGGAGGCCTGAAAGGTTGTGTCCACAAGTGCTGAGGGAGCTGATAGATGTCATAGAAATCATAGAATTGTTCTGGTTGGAAAAGACTTAAGATCTTCAATCCAACCCTTCACCCAACACTGCTAAGTCCACCACTAAACTATGCCCCTAAGCACTACATCTACACATCTTTTAAACACCTCCAGGGATGGTGACTCAACCACTTCCCTGGGCAGCCTGGTCCAGTGCTTGACAACCCTTTTGGTGAAGAATTTTTTTCCTAACATCCAATCTAAACCTCCCTTTGCACAACTTGAGGTCATTTCCTCTTGTCCTATTGCTAGTTACTTGGGAGAAGAGATCAGCATCCACCTCACTACAACCTCATTCCAGGTAGTTTTAGAGAGCAATAAGGTCTCCCCTCAGACTCCTTCGCTCCAGGTTAAAAAACCCTAGTACCCTCAGACACTCCTCATGAGACTTGTGCTCTAGACCCTTCACCAGCTTCATTGCCCTTCTTTGGACATGCTCCAGCACCTCAATGCCTGTCTAGTGAGGGGCCCTCACCTGAACACAGTACTCTAGGTGTGGCCTCACCAGCACCTAGTACAGAGGGATGATCACTTCCCTACTCCTGCTGGCCACACTATTTGCAATACAAGCCAGGATGCTGTTGGCCTTCTTGGCCACCTGGGCACACTGCTGGCTCATGTTCAGCTGGCTGTTGACCAACACCCCCAGGTCCTTTTCTGCCAGGCAGCTTTCCAGCCACTCGTCCCCAAGGCTGTAGTGTTGCCTGGGGGTTGTTGTGACCCAAGTGCAGGACCCGGCACTTAGCCTTATTGAACCATGTCATTGCGAGGCAATTCTTGGTTGTGTCTCAAAGGTCATGAGCAACAGAGGAGGCTTCTAAGGAGTGGGAGAAAGCAAGCATCACATCACCATCTTCAAGAGCAGCAAGAAAGAGCATCTTGCTCTCTGGGGAGCTACAGGCCAGTCAATCTCAACTCAAACCCTGGGAAGGTGATTAAGCAACTAATTATGAAAATCATCTTCAGCCACATGAATTACAAGAAGGTGACTGAAGTAGGCAGCATAGGTTTATAAAGGGGAAATCACATCTGACCAATCTCATAGTCTTCTACAATGACAGGACTGCCTTGGTGGACAAGGGGAGAACAGTGGATGTTGTTTATCTCAGCTTTAGTAAGACTTGACACTCTCCTCCATAGTATCCTCACAAAGTGCACATTAAGAACACACTGGTTAACTATTAAGTACATACTAGTCAAGTGGGACAACAACATAGACTGAAAACTCAGTGGGCCAGGCTCAGTGCGTTGCAATCAGTGGCATGAAGTCCACTCAGAGGCCAGTCACTGGCACCCCATTGATATTGGATCCAATACCTGTTAGCATCATCATTAGTGACCTGGGTGCAGGTGCACTCTCAGAAATATCATAGAGGATACAAAACTGGGAGGTGTGGCTGATAGGCCAAAGGATCATGCTGCCATCCAGAGGGACCTCAACAGACTAGAGAGCTGGTCAAACAGGAACCTCAAAGAAGTTCAACAACTGGAAACGTGCTTTTAACTTGCACTTAAATTAGTATATGAGAAGCCATGGCTCAAGAACTCCTCTTCTTAATTTGATTTCCAGTAACAAGATGCTGCAGCACAGAGCAGAGACTGGGTCTCAGCTGTCACTAGCCAGTGATAGGTTGTTGTCCAAAACAGGAGATTACGTTACTGTATATTCATCAAGTTTAGTCTGTTTCCTCACAAATTAAAGATAGTTCCATCCCAAACAAAGCTTGAATGCCACTTTTCCCAGTATATGCAAAACTGCCTTGTTAAACATGTACATGCTGTGCCAATTTTAAGTTCATGATGCAAGCTTGCAGCAATATTTGTTTCTGTGGGCAAAGCAAATTGGAAACAAATAGACTTCCCTCTGTAAAGGCAATTTAGATTCAACTCTGTAGAACTACAAAACCATACTACTCAACACAGCTTCACTTACGTGTTTAGATTAAGCTAATAAATATAGAATCATAGGATGGTTTGGGTTGGAGGGGACCTCAAAGATCATCTAGTTCCAGCCCCCCTGCCATGGGTGGGGATGCCCTCCATTAAACCAGGTTGCCCAAAGCCCCATCCAACGTGACCTTGAACATTTCTGGGGATGGGGCTGTCACAATCTCTTTGGGCAACCTGTTCCAGTGCCTCACCATCCTCATCACAAAGAATTTATTCCTAATATCTAATCTAACCCTACCCTCCTTCAGCTTAAGGCTATTACCCCTTGTCCTATCACTACATACCCTTGTAAACAGTTCCTCTCCATCTTTCCTGTAGGCCCCTTTTAAGTCGGGCTGCAATAAGGTCTCCCCAGAGCCTTCTCTTCTCCAGGCTGAACAACCTCAAATCACTCAGCCTGTCCTCATAGGAGAGGTGCTCCAGCCCTCTGATTGTCCTTGTAACCCTCCTCTGGACTCGCCCCAACAACTCTGTGGCTGTCTTATGTTGGGAACCCCAGAGCTGGACGCAGTACTCTAGGGGGGGTCCTCACAAGACCAGAGTAGAGGGAGAGAATCACCTCCCTCAACCTGCTGGTCACACTGCTTGTGATATGGCCCAGGATACCATAACCATATCCTATACAGGCTTTGCTTTTACAGCCTGCCCTGCAATAGGCAGCACATTCAAAAAATGGACACATAAGTAACACCCTTTCAGCACTATTATCAGAATAGCATCAGGTTTTACTACTTTAGTCCATGGCTCATGAAGAGTGCCAGCTGACAGCTACAACCAGTGTCAGAGCTGCACCCTGAGGTCAGCCGTGGGATCTGCATCTGTTCTGTGCCTGTACAGCTGAGGGTATGAACGGACCAACCTGACAATTTGCTCTTCCACAAAACAGACACATTAGAACCAGACCTGGCCATGAAGTGCTAACTGGTGGGGGGTCATGATGAGCTACACTTGAAAGACAAATGGCTCATCAATATACTGCCCTGATATCAAAGCTTTCTCTTCAAGTAATGCATAGAGCAGGGCATTATTTGTAAGGGACCTGTAAATCAGTAGTTGCATCAGGATATTGCAGCACAGAGTAATTATGTCAGTTGCTACGTGCACAAAGGATCCCCTACAACTCTGGCACACAAGGAGAGCTACACTGACCAGGGCAGCCATTTACATGTCCAAATTAGCAGCCCAGCTAGAACAGCATTGAAGCTCCTGTTTCTCTACAAGCTTCTTATACAAGCAGACCTAAAATATGATGTTCAAAGTGATTACTGATGGACATAGTTCACATGAGCATGACTAGGCAATGTAGGAGTACCTGTATTTCATGAAGCTCTTCCTTTGAACTGGAATAATTTTTTGTAAATAATATGAATTTGCCAGAGAGCTGTAGGCTAGAAAATATCACACCACATCTCGTAAGACTCAAATATAAACTCAACAGGGTTTTTGAGTCAGGGAAAAAGCTAACACAGGGATGTGTTTATCAAAACTACAGAATGACCCCTCTGCAGGTAAGAGGTCACTGCAATAAGGTGAAGTCTCCTTACAGATGTAGTCTCTTGCAGCTTTTGCTGTAACTGCTCACAGGAAAGTCTTCCACCTTTACATATTTACCACCTTCACTCAAGACTTTAGTGCACAGTATGGACAATGGGTATAAGGTCTCCAGCATCTGAGGTTTCCACCAATTTTCAGATTAGTTACTGAGAGGAGCATCACTGATGCAATGAGTACCAGAGCTCAGAAAGATCTGTTTACTTTTGTTCATCTTTGACCGTGTTTCTGTATTTGACTCTTGTCAGTCAGGAAACAACCACAGCTACTTGCGCTACTCACCTGCAGCACAGCCCACACTCACCTTGCTTTCCAGTGGACAGCAAGCCAAAAGCCCTACTCCACAAAACTACGAAACTGAGTGAGCCACTCAGGTTACTTGGATCAGCATGAAATCTAAGGAAAATTCTTGTTTCAATTCTGGTTCTAAGTACCAGCTCAGCATCTTAATCCACTCTTCCCTCTCACCTTTATGGTTTCTTCAGAATGGGACAAGATTAAAGCAAAGGCAGCAGCAAGTTCCACATAGCAAAGTTTTAAGAGGAACTCAGACCATGATCAGGTCTAATGTCAGCAATGAGACATTAAACACAACTGGACTGAGAAGGTGAAAGCCTGTAATTAATTCTTCTTGAGATGAAATGTTTTGTAAGAAAGGATGGGATTTTCTAGTTTGGGAAATATTTTTTTCTCAGTACTATTCCCAAGGTTATCTTGAAATGAAATGCCAAAATACTTCCTCGTGAAGTCAAGATATTTTTCATATGCTGAAGACTCACTATGTAAAGCACCTGAGCGCTCATGTTGACATAGGTAAGATGAAACCTTGGTCTTTTATCAGCAAGTCATCATCTCATCTTCCCTGTCATCATCAAGCAAGCCATTATGCCATTGAGTATTCCAATAAAATATGGCCAGTTTCACCACTAGGTGGGAGCTATACTGACCAATAATGGTATCAATTTCAATACACATAGTAGTAACAGATGTGATCAGAGCTACAGTGTCTAAAGAGACTCTAACTGCCCCTTCCCCTCCTTCACCCTATGCTGAGAGTACCCAGCCAGATGGATGCCCTTTGCTGTGGATTCAAGGAGCCTTGGTTCTAGTTCAGTCTCACACCCTTGCATAAGACTGCATTATCCAAGAGAACCATCCTTCATTTGAAAAAGCAGCAGTCATGATGTTGGAAAGTGACATCCTTATGGGATTTCAGGCATCAGTCCCTGTGCAGCAGTTCCCAGCAGCTAAACCTGCTCCAGAAGGACTTATGCCTTTGGTTCTCACAAGCCAGAGAAAACTAGCAACTAGAGTTCACTGAGCATCTGACAAGGCTGTCTGCAAGCAACAGAAGAAAATTATTTGGGTAGTGGAGGTGCTTCAATTACATCAGCAGGCCAGTTCTGACTTTCAGTAGCTATTGGAAAACAACCCCTTGTTCCACAATTCTCAGGAGGAGTATGGTTTCTAAAACAATTTGTAAATTCTTCCAATTTGTAAAAATTTTCTGTAGGAAAGTATTTCAAAGGTATCTGAATTTACTTCATTTAAGTGTGATAAATTCATGACTCAGCAAGCAAAGGACAGATCAAGTTGATTTTGCTCTTAAGAAATGCACTATTGTATGTCTATATGGTTCTACCAGTTCTCTGAAAACATTCCTCAAACATCAGTGACATAGCTTAAGAGTATGCTTTAAGAGTCTTAAAACACAAAAACTCTGAAGTCCTTACAATTTTTCATGGAAAGACTTTGAAAAACATCAAAGCTGTGACTAAAGTTAGCAAAGGGATCTTTACAGAGCATGTCACAGTGCCAGATGATGACTTTCAAACATTACAGAAAAAAAACAGTCTTCCTAAATTATTTTGGCTGGCCTTGCTTAGGCTAAAAGCCAAGTGTAAAATGGTAGCACAATGCATTTTGAATAGTCAGCTTATGCAAAAGCTGCATTTGTGTTCTCCAAGAGGCAGTGTCAGAGACAGAGCAATCAAGCCAGAGGGCATCTCTGAGCAATGGTTACCATGTTCTGCAAGGACGGCTCAATCAATTTTACATTAAGTGTCCAGAGAGACTGACCTTGCAAAGGGTGAACTGGCTTTCCTTCTGTTTCCTGCTATAAGCACTGTTTAAGACAAAAGTGGCTGTTTGCTGCAAAGGTTAAGATCAGAAAGGAGTGGTATGATGACTAGGTTAGATGGGCTCTAAACTGCTTTTTTTACTATTTGTTCACTGATCTCTTTCCACACTAAGAGATACGAATTATGCATTACAGTCACAGAATAGCAATTCTGATGTTTTGCCTTTGAAAGGACTAATATAGAAGAACATTTTAAAATAATTTGCCGTTGTAATTATCACTGTCTAAAAATAAGAAATACTTCACTTAAATGGAAAGTACAAGGAAAAGATAAGAAACAAAAGGAGATAGTCTCCAAACATTTTCAATTTCGTACTTTTAGCTTTCTGATAGTCTCAGAATCCTTCCTCCATACTTTGCATTCCTAATTCTGATCTGATAAACACTCCCTCCCCACCCATGTCCAACCAGTGAGTATAGGCACCACAAATTTCAGACGCTTGCCATAAAAAAAGCATACCATTTCAAGCTTTAAAGGACAAGAGTATATAGGATAATATCCAGCCCTCCACAGGAATAATATGAACAAGAACAAAATCTCAGAACAGCAGACCTCAATTCTCTTTCTGTTTTTTGGAGTTGAGGTGAATGTGTTCAAGTTTTCCCTTCTTCTGAAGGAAACAAGTATACTACAACTTTTCCATGTTTGTGTCTAGGGAGCTGCTGCTGCTGACAGAGACACTGGCAAGCACATCCCTTGAGGGTCTCTTGCATTATTCATTCCACAGACATACTTTATAGAAATGCACAAAACATGTATCATTGCTACTTACAGTTACCATTTCACTGGAATATCTTACAACCTTTCGGTGAAAACTACTACTGCATGGATGAAAGACATCTAGAGTAAATATTTAAGTAATATGTCAAAAAACTTGAAAGCCACTAGCTTAATAGGGGTCAATTTGTCTCAAGATTTCCATTAACTTCAAAAATAAGTGCAGTTATATTTTGCAATAGTAAAAGCATTCTTATGGAGAAAACAACAACTTCTTTTACTATAAAAAGAAAACCCAGACAGATCTCCATGCCTGGCATTTGCAGCATTTTGGATCCATGCAGAAAGCCACATCCTAAAGGCCTTTGCATAGCATGGGGAGGGCTGAGGACAGCAAGATGAATAATTGATCTCAGTAGTAACAAGCAGGTTTTTTTGTTAACTTTTTTGCTTGCTTAGAGCTTGGCTTTTGAGCAATGCTCGCAGTCTTCCTTCAGCTCCATACAGTACTGTTGGCCCCTTCTAACATCTCCATTTCTCTCTTAGAAACCCCCTGTGCAGGCTCAGAAAGGACCTTACTGCACCACTGAGGTTTTTGGCTGCAAATGTGCTCAGCGGATGCATTGCTCTAAGTGTCCTCTTCCCCAGGGAAAGCAGGGACAGACTTCTGGAACAATCTCTAATCAGCTGAAACACAGCACTCGGAGTCCAAACAAAATACAAGGTATGTAGCTGCTGAAGGTGAGATTAACACATTTTCTAGTTCAGTCTGACATGCTATGTTATTTTCCTCAAAGTGGTGAGGTGTTAATGAACAACCGTGCAGCTGTAACATGGTTTACAGGAAGTGACAGCAATATGCATTCAGAAGTGAATCCTTCTCTCAGTATTATTCAGCAACGTGAAAAAACAAGCAGCCAGCTTAAGCTGGTTAAGTAACATTGAAAGTCTGAGGGGATTTGAATTTCAGTGAAGAACAAATTTTACCTGGGGGTGAAGAGGCATGTGCGGGGTGGGGAAGGGGTTTAAAATGGAAATGCTGTCAAAGCTTTAACTGTAACATAGCTAAAAGATTGTATAATTACCATTTATGTAACTCCTGCAGAAATTTAAGGGAATAAAACACCTTTACCTTTGTTCCAAGACAAATTGTTCTTCTGCTTCAGACCTGCTAGAGCACTTCAATTTTACCTTGAGAATACAGTCCTGAGGTATTTAATTACCCTGTCAAGACCACTAAATGGTCTGGCACCATGCCCCCTCTCTCAATCTTTGTTGATTGATAGCATCAGTAAAACTCACAAGCTTAATTAAACCTCCAAATAAGATCCCTTTTTGCTACTCACTAGATCAATGTTCTTTAGTGCTGGAAGAAAAATTAGAGATCATAAGGAGGGTTTCTCTCACCTTCTTCTGGTATTTTAATAGACTTTTTTTTTTTTTTTTACACACAACTCCATTACTCCCCAAGGACATTAGTCAATGAAAGAAATCACTACAAAAAGTGACACTACCAAAATTTTCCTCTACAAGCATCAATAGTGAAGAAGAAACACTCTCACTCTCAACCTTTTACCCACAGTAACTCAGAATCCAAGCTAGCATGTTTCTTTTTTCATTATTTTGTTATTTAAGCATACATTAAGCATACACAGCATTTTCAAAAGTACTATCATAGGTAGAAGTTCATAAGGGTGGAGACCTTGAGCAGTTAAGTTAAAGGCTAATTCCTTTAAAATTAATCTTACTGTAAGTCTAAGTAATGGTTCAAGGCACCAAGTGAAATTGCATTGCCTAATGCCAAGCGTTAAGGACACTCTGCCTCGGAGGCCACTAATGAAGTTGTGGCACATCCCTCACTTCAAGTCCTCCCTTGCTGTACCGCACTTCTCTGGGCATTTGTAGAGCTGATAGATCTATCAGTATTCACTCTTCAGAGGTCGTAACTAGCTCTACTCATTACACAGCTTTCTACAGTAGGGCAGTTAACTAGGTGATGATGACAAAGTAAGACATCTGTGCTTGTAGCCAAAGAATTTGTCAAACTTCATTCCAACAGGAAGTTGGCAGACTGTTATGTTAAGCTAGATTTTTTTTTTTAAACATATGCAAAGCTATAAAGGAGTGGGAAGAAAACCTACAGATTTAATACTTTATCTAAAATATTTCTTAAATGTCTATTCCCCTGACAGGTGATAATTATCCATGTAAACACCCTAATAGTCCAAAGAATTTAAGAGGAGGAAACCTTAAAAAAAAATCTTACTTTTTAAGAAGCATTAGTTAGGTAAAAATACAGCTCAATAATAAATGCTATCTTATAAAAAAGGACAACTCCTAGGCCTCTAGCTAAGACAGACTATTTTCTTTCCCCTTTCAAATGCATATCTGCATACATGTCTGTGGATGTAGCACCAGCATTAATTAGTAAGACAACCACTTCCCAGCTGCCACATGCAGAGGCTGTGCCACTTCAGGCCCTCCCACACTGGAGAGCTAGGGACAGGACAGTGGGAAGCTCCTCAGCCCCAGTTCACCCAGTGAGGGAGGCACAAGCACTGCAGTAATGCAATCTGCAGTGTCCCCTTGGAAGCTATGATCCACAAAAGACCATGTCCATCATTCAAGCAGTCTAGCATCCATGGAGAAAAGCCAAAAAGATTTTCTTGTGTCCTCCTAAATAAAGCTGCCTCCTATTCAGCACCTTACATAGCTCTACACCAGTTCAAGGTTAGGCCATTTGTTTCCCACTCCTCTTTAGACAGAGCATCTTACTACACTGTGGTGTTAATGTAGAAGTCTTCCATTCCATGGTGAGAGATATTCATGTTCAGATAATCTCACAATAAATTCACCTGTATCTATTTTTTTTTTGAAGGAGTTTTCCCACGAGCAAGGGAAAAGAAAGCCACTGAGGATTTCTGCTCTTCCAGACGGAAGCCAAGCCAACAAAATATGCAGTGAATTTTCTTACTACTATGTGCAAGTCAGTGACTCTTACATGCTGTTTGCTCCTCTGAGTTTTCAACACTTGGGAAGAACTGAGATTTCTAGGACAACCCAAATGGAGAAAAAAAAAAAAAAAGGCATGGACAAGCAAGCAGGTAAGCAAAAAAATCACTCCAGGCACAGAAATTCACATTTTCACTGGCTGTTAAATAGAACAGAGCCAAAGTGCTTCCCAACGGCAGCTTCTTCCAAAAGAGAAGCCACAGAAAGTGTTTTACATCTTCTAAGACACAACTGGTTTTCAGATCAGCAAGCAACTGGTTTTCAACACAACTGGTTTTCACAGATCAGGATCAGCACAATTCCTTCTGAGTGGGAATGCTCCACTTCACACCATTTATCTAGGAACTACTAAACATTTCTACAGAAGTCCCAAAAATGTACAGAGAGAAGAAACATCTAATGTTTTTCTTTCGAAGTCAAAATATCTACTAATACCTATCCCATAATTTTTCATATGAAAGTATATATGAAAACCTCAATGACATCCATTTTCTAAAGCTGAAAGTAAATCTAAGGGTTGGATTCAGAGTTTACCAAACAGATTCTCAATTATTTTTTTAATTGAAATATTAACTCTGGACAAATAGGAACATTGTGGTCTCTAAACTAAAAGCAGTCTCTGCAAAGGTGCTGGCACTGAGATCTCATAGGTGACTCTGTCCACCCCAGATGCTGCCAGAGACAGCAAAGACCTCAGACATCAATTTTACCTCTGCTTAGTACGGCCTTCAGGCTGATTTGAGGAATATGTAAATTACAAAGCACTTGACCATAGGCTGGGCATTTCTATCAATTCACAGGTAAAGGCAGATGTTCTTGATGAGTCCTTTCAAGTCACTGGCACACAGACTTCTTTGTTCTTTGAGTGGGAGAAGCAACTGTCTAATATACAAATTCCTTAGTCTTAAACATATTAGGGGTGCCCCTAGCCTCTGCCCCTTCTGCAGCCTCTTTAAGCAGCACCTTAGGAGAATCCAGTCATGAAAAGTTGGCCCAAAACCCAGCTCATGTCCAATAAGAAGAGTAAAGGAGAAGGGAGTAAAGCAGTTTTTCCCCTCAAGTCATGCACACTAACACTGAAAGATGCTGCTGAAGTCAAACAGGGCTGAATGTGGGTAGCTAGAGCCAGAATTTTACCTGTAACATGAACAAGCAAAGTTTACAGATACTTTTTTTTTTTTTCTTCTATCTAAATGAAGATTTTCTTTATTTTGGTGAAGAGGTCATCATTTTGGCTTTTGACAACTCAAATGTTTCACATTTTCTTTACCTAGAGATACCTAAGCCACAAGTCCCTGAAAATTTATACATAACCTTTAGTCTCACTGCAAAGGTCACTATCTGGTATTGTTTATAACCTAGAATTCTACTTTCATGTCCTGGGAAGGCAGGAAAGGAAAAGCACTAGTGTCATGACCCACGTCAGTCTATTCCATTTTCACTTTTTTCATCCCAGACTTTTTTAACAATCATTTTTTTTTTTAGTTGCAGAAATACAGTGGCTGTTTGCATTAATCACTTCACAAGATGAAAGAGGATTAAGAATTCATAAACTGGCAGCATAAGTCAGTCACTGGAAACCCCCTTAAGGGATCATTTTGATTTGGGAGACCTGGCTTTATTCTCCGTAACATCCTTTTTTTGCCTGGCTATATAGTCACCAGAACTTCCAACTTATCACCCTGGACAGATGCATTTTTTTATTTGTCCAATTCAAGACATTAAATGTAAAGATATGGTGTACCTGCAGTACTACTGGAAGGCAAACCCATTCCCTTTCTCACCACTACCCAAAAGACAGCTTCAAAAAAATCCATAGCACAAAATGACTTTCCTCAATTTTCCCTTAAAGCAGAAAGTGGCAGAGACTGCCTGTGGGCAAGACGTCTGCCAGAATCACATAGGGAGCTTTCTGCAGCAAAGCATCTATCCATGTCTTTCATGTATAGTTATTGTGAGCCATGATTCACCATATGTTAAACAGCAGTATTTAAGTTTCAAATAGTGGAATCCACTATTAAATCTTATGAATCCAGAACAGGTAGGGTATTCTAACCATAATTACTGCCATCTTATTTTTGTCTCGGTTATCTTTAAGTGGCTCTGCATTGCTCTAAGTTCAAACCTTTTTAGAGATGAGCTTCATCTTACGGCTCAAAGATGATCTTAGTTAGAGGGCAGTCACTATCCAAGTGATCAGCTAGCAAACCCTGCTGTTTAATGAGGAAGAATAGGCTGGTTGGAACATGGAGTGCCTTCAGTCACCAACAGCTGTAAAATATGTTCAAATATCTGCATTCCCTAATAAAATTTGTTTCATGTCTTCTCTCATGATTTCAGAGCCCAAACAAGTATCCTCACTCTTCTGATAATGGAATAAGATAGTAGATGAGAAAAAAATAACTCTTTAAGAGTTCTCCTTCTAGAAATTCAAGAAACTGAATTTAGTAAACAAGAGGTACAGGAGTTACAACAAACAAAAAAACAGGAATCCCTAACATTAGAGGCCTAGAGATTAGAGCCCTAAGAGTCCAGTAATTCACAGATAACCAAAACAGTTATTTCAGCATTTAATTTTAAGGATTTGTAAAAGAAAGAAGGCACCAGCAGCCTAAAAAAGGGAGTATAAGGAAGTTATACCATCATCTTTGATAAAGCAAGGAGGAAGCACATAGTGCAGTGTTCAGACTATATGCAATAGTGCATTTCTGCAACTAAAGCATACAACAATTTCTCAGTTAAAACCATTCAAGCTTATCTAAAATGTTATCAAGTGGCCAAAACATTTGAAGTTTTCTACACTTAATCATAATCTACCTCTCTAGATCTAAACAGACTACCAAGGACTAACCATCTGCTACACGGTGAAGTTTTAGTCTATGCTACTGACATTAGTAGAATGCCTAAGTTACACTTGGAAAGGGAAAACAAGTCATGCATCTGATCAACAAGAAGTCAAAACATTTCGGTTTCTTTAAATCATCATTAACACTACATACTTTTATGGTTTTAGTTTGAAGTCTCAATCCATTCAGAGTGTTGATAGCTTTTTCAGCATCCTTGGGGTCAACGTAGTTCACAAAACCATAACCCAAGCTCTGTCCTGATTAAAAAGAAGAAGAGTGATCATTAGTACAGTGCTATGCAATGTAAAACTAAGTGTTTAAAATCTATATAGACACATTGAGCAAAAATTGCTTAGATTGAAGAACAGTATCTGCCCCAGATAACAAAGTTTCAAAGGCTCACAACACCTAATTTTTTCAGTAAGGTTAGTGTTTAACTAGCTTCCTACATTCCCATGGACTGCCTTAAGTTCACTGCAGAAATGGCCACACTCACTTTAATGAAAGACTTAAAAATTGCTATGGAAAATAGGTTCAGGTGTTTGTTATGATCTGTTAGAGACTAGAGAAAGTGAAGGAATTTCAAGGTTAAGATGGGTAATTCAGAGGCTAGATGGACATAAAGCATTTTAATTAGCTCTTAATCACTGAACCACAGCCCATTATTTAACAGCTATACAGTCTAAGCACTTCTTTTTAAACACTTGAGAGTTTAGCAGTAGTCACCTCTTGACAACTTCAAAACCTAAAGTACACCATCCTTAACTAGCTGCTTTCAGCCTACTCCTTTAAAATATTTTTAGTGCACAAGAATGCAAATAGGTAGAAAAATTGAACATAGCAAAAGGACACCACTTAGTAAGATTACTATCCTTCATTAGTATGGATGTTTTCAGAAACTATCCCCCATACTCCTTGACTTTTTTTTGTAGAAACTGAAATGATAAGGTCCAAAAACCAGTCAACAAGCCAAAGGAAAACATCCAATATATCTAATTCAGAGAATGCTAGTTTGAAAGATTAGTTTGGAGATACAATATATATAGATAAGTAATAGTACAAGAAGCACAAAAAGCAAATTTATTTATTACTGAAGACATAAAGGAATCCATGCTGTATTGTGGTCTTGTATGGTGTCTATACAGTATGTATTAAATAGTACATACAGCAAAAAACTGATGGAAAGTTTGTAATTGATTAAATAAAACAAGAAGCTGTAGTCACAAGCCCACCACTGCTGGTATTCATAATTTTGTACAAATTAGACTGTTTGTGCTATGGTAGAGGACACCACTACCAACCCACTCCTCCAAGATACTCAATTCTTCTCACTCTCCTCCTCAAAACAGCACACACAAACACAAATAAATTGGCTAGATGAAGCCATGAACAGGTTAATATATGCAAAGTTATTAACACAAAAATCCAACTGGACAAAGTTCTGAGCAACCTGCTCTAGACAACCCTGCTCTGAACAGGAGGTAGGACTAGATGATCTCCAGAAGTGCCTCCAACATCACCAATTTGGTGTTTCTGTAACAAACAATATGGAAATATGCAGAAGCATTTCTGTATTCATTGACAGCTCTACCT
The DNA here is from genome assembly GCA_013400195.1 of Aramus guarauna. NCBI lineage: Eukaryota > Metazoa > Chordata > Aves > Gruiformes > Aramidae > Aramus > Aramus guarauna. The sequence goes on along the minus strand of VXBL01004633.1, from coordinate 10,853 downwards.
AGATCTAACTAAGTTCCTTATCCTAGAAGTGCCTTTTACCTTATTAGTTTGATTATGGTAGAGAAATTTCTGTAACTGTCACCTCCATCACTCCCACTGTCTGCAGAAACTCTTCCCAGCACCGCCTCCAAAAAAGAGCAACTTAAAGTAATGTCTTCTTGTGCATAGCTTATTTTAGTTTTATCTCCTAATACAGAAATGCTGGGGTTTTTTGGTGTCATTATTGATTTTATAGGAAGGACCCCATTTAAACCACAACCTTAAAAGACGTTAAGACCTCTAAAAGAAAGCTATTTCATGCAAGGCGTTCCAAATACACCACTCACTAATTCCAGAGTTAAAAGAAAAAGATGTGCAGAAATTATTTCTACTACCCCTCTGTCAGTGTAATCTATTTTTCCACATTAAAAACATCCCGATCACTGCAGGTAAAGAGCATACACAGCTGTTACAAAGGATATAATTTATGACCAGTTCTTCTGCAGACATTCTATTAGTTAAGCTTGAGGAATATTAGTAGACTAACACAGAAAGCTGCACAAACAAAATCCAGTAATTTATTGAGGTCAAGTTTGAACTAATTTCTGCAGGTTTATTCTGCAATTTTGCAATTAAAAAAAGCTTTCACTGTGAGGGTTGTGAAACACTGAAGCAGGCCACCCAGAGGGGTTGTGAAGTCTCCATTGGAGACTTAAAGATGCTTAAAGTCTAACTGGACATGGTCCTGGGAAACCTGCTCAAGGAGGACCTGCTTGAGGAGGGGGAGTTGGCTAGATTATCTCCAGAAGTCCCTTCCGCCCTCAGTGATTCTGTGAATGATTTTATTTAACTCCGTTTTGTTTAGTTTGGGCTATCAGCTAAAATTCAAACATGTTCAGATCTGACATTCCAAAGGCCTTATGTGTTTGAAAAGGTTAAGAAAAGGTAAAGCTTTTTAGAGAGATCAAAATTTTGCCTGAAGATTAGTGGTTCAATTATACATCATCAATAATTCAGAGTCCAAAATCACTTTCTTCATGGAAGCACATAAAGATGAATCTTGGCTCTCAACAAGCAATACAAATAATTGGAAATTAAACCTGATTTCTAGAATCAGGTGCTTGAGGGACCACTCTTAAGTCTTCCTGCTTGTGTTAAGGAGAAGATGCTTAAGAGGTTTGCCAGTTCATATACAGAGGGATTGGTTTTAGAAAATGCAGACAAGCATTTCACAAAATGCAGTCGAAGCAGCTATTTCAAACAACACATCAGACATCCCAATTACTGCTAAGTATGTCTGACAGCTGGTGGTATTTCTCACTTGGTGGAAAAGTGCCAACTGGGTTACAAGAAGTTAGAAGCTCAGTTCTTCCTAAGTGTTTCACTCATGTATAGGACTTCAGTCCAAACTTATGCTAGTAGCACTGTGGCTGTACAAGCCAGAGAAGTCCATCTGACTGGAATTTCAGATAGAGAAGGAGCAGCATGCCCACTGCACACAAATTTTACACAAATAAAATTAGAGATGCCTGACCAGTATAATTCAAACAAGTTCTCCCTCTGTGCAGTTTTAATTAACTTAAGGATTATTATCCTTACAAGTGACTGAATTTCTCTTTTTTGTGAGTTATTACTTGGGTCAGTAAGAAAACACTGACCACCTTCAAAGGGAATACTCTGCTCATTTGCAGAAGGGAGCAATATTCAGAAGTTACATGCTTAAACAATCAAGTTGAGCTCAATAGTTCTTGTGGCTATTTCACAGCACTGTTTAAAGCTGTTTCTGTACAGTTTCTACTAGATTTTATGCTTGGGGCTATACGAATATTAGACAATGTGGTATGGAATAAACCAACAGTTAACGAAATGATTGGTAAAAGAAAACGCCTGAAGTAGGAAAAGCCAAAGTGACAAAATGATCTGAAAGGAATGAGGAAATGAATGAGGAAAAGCAGTGACTCCAGTTTTGCTTCAACAAAACCTGATTAAAAAACCCTAAATCCACACAGCAGAAGTGCATCTCACAAGCCTGTAAGACAGCAAAGGACTTAAACCAAAGGTTATGATTTTTAAAGTTCATATTCATTAACTACATTTTACTTTTTATGTAACTGACACTTGCAAAGTAAAATTCAAGCTACCTGGTGAAAAAATCCTTGCAGTGAAGCATTTCTTTGAAGCTAGGCATGCTATATCCACCACCAAGCGTATCACTGACAAATGTTCAGCCTCTAAGAATGTGGCATACAAGAAAACGTGAACTGGAAAGCACTATGCTGCTCACTACTAGGGGAAACTGTTCCATTTATGTTTCAAGTTTGAGCTTCATAAATATCACTTTACCACATTATATGATGATGATGCAAATTAAAGAGTAATTTTAAGTTACTTTTTGGCATTACAGTTGATATACAGAATGGATTTTGAGAGGAGAGGGCAAAAAACAATTTAATTCTAATCAGTCTTTGAAAGGACTACAAGAGACTGTGTGGAGATCCATGTGCACGCTAGAAGAGTGTACAGAAAGTAATATATATGTTAAATAAGATGCAAGTAAGGAACACAACTATTCAGTATTTCAGAAAGCAGACGGACTTCACAGGTGCTGGTCAGCAAAAGACCAAAAAATTTTCAAGAAGAGAAATAAACTAATAGGAAGGTATAGGCATGGTCACAGCACTCCTGAATTTACTACTATGCCTGAAAAATGTCACTTTTTTTGCTTAAAAAAAACGAACAGGCTCACAGATTGTAACAGAGTACTGTTGCAAGAATGGAATTTTAGAAATAAAAGTAATGATGAAGGCTTGTGCTGGACTACTGGAGTTGTGCCACTAGTGAAGAAATGACAGAAAGTTGAAGAAAATTAACTGGTTGTTTAGCAAAATACAAGCCAAACCTGTTTTTTCCTTAAGGTAACCCAGAAGGATTGTGGGATAAAAAAATGCATCACTACACTGCACTGTACATTTCCACGAGGCACGGCTATTTACATCATCTAAAAGAGATTACTGCTGAATTAGTGAATGGTCAAAAGCAATTACAAGCCAGCTCATACCACTTGATCACCATTAATCACTTATGCAAAGCTCTCATGAACTTTGGGAGGAATAAGATCTAGAAACAAGGCAATTTTTCCTATTGCCCTGTTACTACCCAAATGATTTATAATGGAGAGATAAGCAAGAGAGTTAGTGACAGGAAAGAACGAAAAAATAAGCACCGAAGCTGTCTGAACACTGTTGCATCTTACTACCTAGGTAAGTCCTCTGCTGGAGAAGTGTTCATGCATGAAATGCTTGGTTGCATGAAACAGACTAGGTGTCCTGAGGCATCCTTCAGTTCAGTATTGGAAGAGTAGCTAGTGAGACCTGTCAGGTAGGAACAGAGATTGCTCAAGATAGGACAATTAATAGGACATTCTCAAGTAAGAGTGCAGAGCAACTGGTCATTGATTTTGCTGGTTGCTGTAGTCCAAAGGTTTCACTTGAAGTTCACTTCCACAGTAAATACAGCTCATCTCCTCCATTTGAACAGGAAACCTGACATCACTTGCCTTCTAATTTGTTATCAATTTAGAGATCATATATTCTGATTACAAAACAAGGCACAACTTTTCTAGATTCATATGAAACATTTGCACTCTAAAAGCTGGTGGCATCTCCTTGCTACTGTCTGTCTACTGACAGTTTTAAAGACTGGACTGCTAATGGTGATTGCCTATCCAAGGTAGCAATTTATACCTCAACTAGACGGAGGGCAGCATCTGCAAACACTAAGAGTTAGACAAATGCAGGATAACAAAGATTTTTACTTACTCTCCCAAGATAATCTATTATATTGGGTTTGCATATCA